>JAQQZZ010046635.1:0-10218 GCA_030265115.1 Mopalia vespertina | reverse complement strand
ATTTTTAATTTTGCAAATTGAATTTGGAGAAACAAAAATAGAAAATTGAACGTTCAATTTGTGTTTTTCGTTTTATGGACACAAGAAACGAAAATTGAACTGTGTTGCGTTACACGGACCTGTTAATCTTCACTTTCTAAAAGACACAAACATTATTTAATAGCCAGACGTGTCTAATACCTAAGCGAAGTGCTCCTGAATGTTGAATAGCTGAACAGTCCACATACTTATCTATGCTGTTTTGAACTGATACAATACTGGAACTCTGATGTTTATACTGACCGATAAACCATACGTTTCACTTTTCACGATAAACTACAGAAAGTTACAATAAAACCATTGAATATGAATCCATTTTAATAATAATTCGTATACCTGCTGAGATCTATGCATTATTGTGTTGAATTAGTTTCGATTACCTTGAGACGTCCTATATCTATTCGCTCACATTTTGGAATATCTGTCATATATAATATGTACTTAATTAACTGAGATATCTCATCTGTGTCCCCCTTATGTTCAGGACACAGCTGAGAATTACGCTATGTTTTTTGTTGATATTTTGCTTCAGCTTCGGACACTCTGAGAGTAAGGAACGATTTGCAGCTGATTTAACGAAAATAATTCAATAAAATCATATTGACCTCTTACCTTATTGTATTGTTGTCCCATGTACGTTTAAAAAGTGATGGACTTGCACGGTCAACGCCATTTATTGGCGCTAAAATGCACATTTCAATAGGTGAGAATTCTCTTATATGGCTTTATGTGTAAATCGGTGTTTTTCGTAGGTCAGAGCTTCTATAAAGCTAAACATGCTTGTTGTCTTCGGTAGTTTCCCGAAAATACGCACAAATAAGTGACGATCAAGGAACGATGTGACTTAGCTGTTGCTTTATCAAATTCACTGCACGAGGGAAAAGTTCACCAAGCAATCCTGTTCGGGTTGCAAATTCAATATTTTCGGCGTAAATAATGTTTGGATTAAGGTACAATACTGTTCATGTATGACATTTTATTGTTTTCATTGAAATATCGTTACAATTTTAGCTGTAACCGCTTAATATAGGACATATTTAGGCACTGTTTACGACTCGGAGCAAAATATCACTTTTGGGTTATTACTTGAATTCGTATAAGGATGAATGTCAGATGGCGAATAATTATACAGAGCCGAATTATGTGGACTAGTCAAGAATATATCTAAGCCTAAAACTAAAAATTTAAAAAAAATTTATGCAATTAATAACATTCGTATTGTATATTTTCGAATTCGGCAACACTCATTAACTGAGATATCTCATCTGTGTCCTCCTTATGTTCAGGAGAAACAGGACACAGCTGAGGATTACGCCATGTTTTTAAAATATTTTATGGTTGAGCCTCCCACACACTGAGAGTAAGGAATGATTTGCAGCTGATTTAACGAACATACATGTACTTAAATAAAATCACATCAACTGCTTACCTTATTGTCTTGTTGTCCCATATACATTAAAAAAAAATGTGCTTGCATGATAAACACCATTTATTTGAGCGAAAATGCACATTTTAATAGGTTAGAATTCTTTCACATGGATTTACATATAATGAATGACCTAATTATGTCAGCACCTTTGCCACTTCAAGATCCGTGACATATCACTTGCGTTTTGTTGTAGATATCTGTAGGTGAGCGCTTATTAGGTCAATTATGCTTGTTTTCTAAGGTAGTTTCTGGAGAATATGAACAAATAAGTGATGTAATCAGGTCAACAAACCATGTGACTTCACTGTTGCTTTCTCACATTCACTGCATGAACAGAAGGAATAGTTCACCAAATAACCCTGGTCAGGTTGCAAATTCAATATTTTCGGCATAAATAATGTTTGGATAATACTGTTTATTTATGACATGTTATTGTTTTCATTGAAGCAGTGTTAAAATTGTAGCTGTAACCACTTAATATATAACATATTTAGGCACTGTTTATGACTTGGAGCAAAATATCACTTTCGGGTTATTACTTGAATTCGGAGTCTGTATAAGGATGAATGTCAGATGGTGAATAATATACAGCCGAATTATGTGGACTACACTCACACATATTAACCAAGCTGGAGAGCTTCGCAATAGTCCTGTAGACCCAAGCCAGAGACTCGTCCACCCATCTTTTGGATAAGCAATCTCAATTCAGGAGAGTTATTAACTGGAGAGCAATTATCTCCCCTCACTGGTATCCGTAGGAGTTTAATGCTCTCCTGTAGATTTAACATCCGAAAGACTGCTTAGTATTACACTTTGTGGTTGTCCTGACTTGTCTTTCTTGCCTATGGCATTGAAGCTAGTTTCCTTCTCCCGAAATTAAACTGAATGAAACTTCCAAGCACGGCATTACTAGCCAGAATGTCAAGATGGGATGTCTTGTTTCTATTGATACAGTAATGTTTGGGTCAGGTTCCAGGGTCAAGGCCCCAGATGCTCTAGATTTCTAGATGCAGGGAGATCCGTCCCAGTGCTATTCTGTGTAAAAGTGTATGCAATTTGTCCACCAGAACTTTTCGATAAAATGATGTATGTAAAGGTGAAAAGTGTGATCATTGATGTGCAATTTATATGACTGATTGAAGGAAACTCTGGAAGTATCAGAAACCTGGAGATGAACTTACTTTAGTACATAATAACAAACCTAGAAATCTGGTTAATTTAAACATTTTACGAATTTTAAATTCAGCATGATACAAAAAGTTGATGTTACAATACATGTGCTACTATAATGAAATTACTGTCAAATTACAGTGTTTAGCAGCTTTTGTGTTTCTGTTTGCAAGAAATTGTATTTATATATGCTAGCTATTTGGTTTTTTTTACATGTTTTTTTAACATTTAAAGGGAAAGACAACTGTTTTTCGACCTAAACTTATTATTTCTATTGCATATTGCACTTGCATTAGAGTAAGCATAGCCGTGAATTAGTTAATATAACAGGCAGGACTGACATCATTGTTCGAAAACACGGTCGGTCATCAGTGTGTCCGTTTGCTTATTGATGGATTGGAAGGCATCTATAACAACACAGTGTATGTACACAAGCTTGGTCATCCAAGTGCAATGTTAATTTGTTGTATACATATCAAAATTGCTCTTTGGGTAACACATATGTTAAGAATGTTTTCAGCTGACATGCAGTTTTAAAAAATCTGGTTTTTAGTACCAGGTTGATATGTACAAGCTTGGGGATGGAACCCTCACTTTCAGCTTTATATAAAAGCATCCACCAGTGCAGGCAATAGGGGACAGCCACGACAAGATGATATAACTACCGAACAATGACGTCCATTCCGCTTTTTGAATTAACTAATTAAAGGCTATGCTAATTCGATTGCAAATGCAATACAGATGTTTGTCTTTGAAAATATGCAATAAAAATAATAAGTTTAGGTTGAAAAACTGTTGTTTTTCCCTTTAACTTCACCAAAATAATGTTAGATTACAAATGATGAAATGCCCAATAAATAAGCTAAAGATAAAGGTTGGCTATGTCTTGGACTAGCAATGATCCTTTTCACAGTTTACTCTTCAGTTGTGGTAGAGTTGTTCTTCTTACTTCTGTAGTATATAACGGTCATGTGAATGAAATAACCATGCAGGCCGTGTTGGCTGAACAGGGTCTTCCCATAGTTAGGACCGATTTATAGGTTTCCGAAATCAGTCAAGACGGTTATCTAAAATAGCTTTTCACACCTGATTAGAATATTTTCTTCATCCCAGATAAAGTTCACTGTTCGTTCTATAAAGTAATAGTACATACATGTAGTTCTTCATAACTGTAAATTGATGTTTCCCAAATCAACCAAACTTTGACAAATTCAAATGGTAGGTTATCTTGAAAATTTTTGAAGACCAATTTTTAGGTTTTGCTGGAAAACATTACAGGCCTGACATGTGGTTAAACACCAATCAGGCCAAATCTATGATAAATGTATGTGTAATAAGTTTCATTTTGTAAATGCGGGTGGTTGGAGGGAGCTTCATGTTGCCCTGGTGCTCTCAGAGATAAAGGGGAACAGGAAGCCGATCTGTAGGGTGTCTGTATTGCTTCCAGTTATTGTCCCGTATTTGTCCCGTCTTGTCTTTGTTTGTTGTCAGTGGTGTCGAGGGGGGGTTTCCTTCACCCATTGGGCTGGCACATCGTCATATAATTGAAATACCCTTGAGTACGACATAAAACCCCAATCAAACAAACAAACAAACAAACAAATCATTTTGTAAATATAATTTATTCAAGTATCAAATTTATTATAAGGTGGGTTTTGAATATTATTTTACATGCTTCATTTTGTAAAAATTCTTATTTTGTTTTGTACATATATATATATGTGAGGCGAGCAAATTTTTTCCCTTCGTTTATTCAAAATATATGTGAGATAATATATGTGAGATATATGTGATATGGATGTGAGATATATGTGATATGGATGTGAGATATGTGATATGGATCATTACACACACTATTTAACATTGGTTGGTTGTTCATTTGCTTATTTTTACAGATGAAAAAGAAAAGTACGATCCCACATCGTTTAGAGATAAAATCCTTGAAGGGCTTGATGCTGCAGGAACAGATCTAGAAAAGGTCAGTCCATTGTTTTCACGTTGTTTCATCGAGCTTTTAGCCAGCGCCATGGCTTAGTGGTTCATTTGTGTGCTTACTAATCCTACTCTGATGTACCGTTCACGGGATCGAGTCTGTCTGTTGACCATCAGGTATATGAGTGAGTCACACGATGTGTGTTTTGATATTATTAAAAAAATTATGGACAAAATCTGAATGGCAGCTCTCAGCCACCATACTTTTGTAACAGAGAAGAGAAAAAAAACCCTAAATTTTGACTGGTTATCACTGGTCACCTTCCCTTATTCCTAGCGGGTGGTTGGAGGGAGCTTCCTGTTGCCCTGGTGCTCTCAGAGCTAAAGGGGAACAGGAAGCCGATCTGTCTGTGGTGTCTGTATTGCGTCCTGTATTTGTCCTTCTTGTCTTTGTTTGTTGCCAGTGGTGTCGAGGGTGGTTCACTTCACCCATTGGGCAGGCACGTCGTCATATAAGTGAAATACCCTTGAGTACGACGTTAAACCCAAATCAAACAAACAAACAAACATCCATTCTGACCATCAGTCCAACAGGACTGTGTGAATTAAGTCTTTCGTGAACTCCGTCCATACTGACTATCAATCCTGCCAGAGGAAGGAATGTGTGTGTTAGGTCTTTCGTGATCTGCTTCCATTCTGACCATCAGTCCTACAGGACTGTGTGAATTAAGTCTTTCGTGAACTCCGTCCATACTGACTATCAATCCTGCCAGAGGAAGGAGTGTGTGTGTTAGGTCTTTCATGACCCGCTTCCATACTGACTATTAGTCCTGCCTGAGAAATGTTTTAGCTTGACGAAATTATCTAAAACCTTTAATTCCGTATTGGGAAGTCCGTGCTTTGAGTACCGCTTCTTTAAAATAACGACTTTCCATGTTTGTGTCTTCTGATTTCATGAATAATATCTAGTTCATTTTTCGTACAGATGCTGTTTTTATATATTTTCTACAGCTCGACCTGCTTCGGAGGACAACGCCCATGAACACACTCCCTTGGTCACCACTAGAACACAGAAATGGTTTCCATCTGGCTTTAAACATGAAGTGAAGGAGCTGTACGCATTTGCCTGGCCTCTGGTAAAATATTTGAAATATTATGAAAAACTAGTTCATGAACTGATTCCGCATTTTAAGTATATTTCATTGAATCTAATTTGATGGGTACTTAACAAGACTTTGCACAAAAATGTAAACTAATGTGTAGGAAAAAACAAACACTAAAGGGAACTGAAATCGGAAATTGGGAATTATAGTACATGATGATAGAACATTGGTTTATAGGGATTCGACATCATTATCTCCGTAATGAGGTAAACTAGATCCTCAGAAGCGCCGCTTATTTAAGTATTCCAAGATATTTTATTTGACTCAAAGATATCCTTTATACAAATAGAAAGTATGTTGGCCTCCAAATGTTTATTGGCCCGCGGCCGTGGCTTAGTGGTTAGTGAGTGCGCTTTCTGAGCGTACTTCGATGTACCGTTCACGGGTTCACAGGAGTCCGTCTGTCGACCCTCAGGTATATGAGTGAGTCACAAGATGTGGGTCCGACAATCGCGGGGGTGGTTTTTACGAGGTTTCCTCACCGTTTTCCACCGTAATAAGGCAAGGAGTAGTGTGAAGTGGACAATCCGTCGTCATATAAGTCAAATACCCTTGAGTACGACGTTAAACCCCAATCAAACAAGCAAACAAACCAAATGTTTATTGAATTCCACTGTTTTTTTGTAATTTACTTTCACAGACTGATTATAAACTTTTAGAAGCCGTTTATTAAAGTGAATGTATTCTTTACAGGTACTGACGACTTTGCTCAACCATCTAATGGGAGTAACTAGTACGATGTTTTCTGGTCAGATGGGTCCCATTGAACTGGACGGCGCAGCTATGGGATTGTCGGTACGTACCTTCTCTTTGCTCATTAACATCATTGAGTATGTACATGTACTGTGAGATTATTTTTGTCTTTGTGGAGAATGGTTTTGGCGAGTGTGTACAGCAGTTCAAGCATTTGTCAACTCGTGCACACAACTCATGATCGCTTTACATCCTTCTATCCCGAACGTGCTGTTATCCAAACTTCATCGCAGCCATTTAGACGGAGAGTTGTGCACTCTAGAGAACAGTTGGGTTGTTTTCTGGCCGGCCACAGGCTACATTTTACCGCTTTGTGATTGGTCTAAAACATTTGCCAAGCCATGTGTCTGGTTTATATACTGGTCCTAAACACCCATACAAATGCTAAACTGATTTTTATACTGGCCCAAAACACCCATACAAATGCTAAACTGATTTTTATACTGGCCCTAAACACTCATACAAATGCTAAACTGTCCTAACATTGACTTCAGCGAGCACTTTATCCTAAATGTAGACAAAACAGCTAATCGAATCGGTGTTCGACTCACTTTTCTACTGGCCCAATATCTGACCGTAACGGTGACTGTCGATGCAAATAACATTGACTTAAGCGTACGTTGATCCAGAGAAGAGGCAAAACAGTTGATATGTACGTTACTTTCACTCGCACTCACAAAATCCCTGAGCACCACCCATGTTTAATTATTTGCCTTTCAGATAGCTAATCTGATTGGAACATCAATTGGAATTGGCTTAATAACAGCTTGTGACACGCTATTCGCTCAGGTATATTTGATTTATTCCACACCTTGATTTTGATTTACCAGGAACTCATTTAACACTGTTTACTCGAATAAAAGAGATCTAGTTAGATCTTGTAATGCATTCTTTATTGGGTTAAACTTGGATATATTCAACCCATGAAAAACGTGTAGCTAGGAACAAAGTGATTTATGTACAAACGGTCACACATAGTTCACATAGAAGTGATTAAATTTGTATTCTTTTCAAAGCCATACGTGTCTTTGACTGACGGGAACTTTCTGTTGCCCTGGTGATCTTAATACTAATGTGCAACATGAAGGCGATCTGTTGTGTCATGTAGATGCTCTGTCCTTCCATTGCTTGCTGTCGCTTTCTGGTGACATACAGGTAAATAGCCATCCCCGGTAATAAAATCAAAGCGCCACAGCCTCTATGTGTAAGATGAATATATCTTGGAAGATATTGCGAGTGTGTTTGATTTAACAATATTGCTTCTTTGTATAATCTGTTTTGAAACACGGCGGTCAAATTACCCACACCCGTGCATGGATGTTCAATTTAATATAGAATTAAATTTAATGAATTGTATTTTTCAGTCTTATGGAAGCACAAATAAAAAACAAGTTGGGATATATCTCCAAACTGGTGAGTTGAGACGGGGGCATTGGGTCTCATAGATTCTTTACCAACGACTTCACTATCTCTATTGTTAACTTTTCAGAATAATATGTGTTAGCACTTACTAGTTGGGGATGCAGATTGTTTCTTAATTTGTTTTTATCTTCCATGTTCTTTGTTTTAGCGTTTTACATATGCAGTCTGTCATGTGTGATCTCATGGGCTCTGCTGTTCAATACAAACTACATCCTGTTGTTGTGTGGACAAAATCCAGCCGTCGCCAAGTGAGTATCTCTTATATTAGCCCCCTATTAGCTTTGTTCAGATTTTTGTACTGTATAATGAAGCATGAAACACGTCAATTAAGTGAAGATCCAGCTATAATTGTAAACTTTTTGTAAATTGATTAAACATCAACAGGAAAAAGATAGTGTTTTTAATGTTTTATTTCTCAACAAATGGTGACTATAGGACAGAATACTATAATTAGTTTATTTATCCTTAAACCAAAAATGTGTGCTTCAATTTTGTTTAATTTTACTCGAACGATCTTATTGGACCTGAAAAAATATTGTACAAAAACCCAAGATACATTTTTTCTAATGAATAGTGTTCTAACAACCGACTTGGTCAATCTATGATGAATAGTTTTCTAACAATAAACCAGTTACTATGTATAATTTGTGAAACAACCGACTTGGTCAATCTATGATGAATAGTCTTCTAACAACCGACTTGGTCAATCTATGATGAATAGTCTTCTAACAATAAACCAGTTACTATGTATACTTTGTCAACATCTGAAATGTGACAAATGGGAATGTAGCGCACACAATTACGTTTTTCATTGATGTTACTGCTGGTGAGTAAAACTATGTAGACTGATCTATTTAGTAAAATCATGTATGTAGTACAATACCCTATTAGTAGATGACTACCATTGAAGGTTGGACCTATACGCGATCATATGACGCCCACATCCTCGTCTGCTGTGCTAATTCCATTGATCTCAAACACCTCGTCAACTGTTTTTAATTAAGCACACTAGAAAACCTAATTATAGGCTCTCAATTTCTGTCTTTACCAGAATATTGAACGATAAGTTAAAGGGATTAAAATTGTTTACTTTGATCCGAAGGGTCCTTGAAGGACTTTAATGCCATCGATGCATATAGTATTGAATTTAACTAACAAACAAAACATAATTTATTAATAGTATTAAATGGAAAGTGACCATGCCACTGTGTCCGTTAGAACTTTAAGCCTATAATGGACAGTCTCAAACGATGTAAAAGAGGCAACTGTATTTAAACCCTCAGTCGCATATTTAAGAGTTGTCTCTCATTGATTTGTTTTTATATAACAGAGCCACTGAAGACTTTATGTTCTTCTTTATGCCAGCATTGTTTGTAAGTTAACACTTTTTTCAAACCACTTGCATGTTATTGTAACTATACGCCGATTCGGAGATAAGCACATACCTAACCAACAGTCGTTTTGAAGGACTCGACCTAACGACAGTAAGCCTATATTAACAGTTACTCTTTTGGTGGCGGGATTTATCTGCATGTCAATTTGTATCCACAGTGAGCTGGACATCTCACTTTGATAAACTAATTACGACCATAGCCGTCAAGGAAACGGGAACATGTATATACATATGAACAGGAAATACCATGAGTTCTTATGGAAAGCAAAACAAAAGACAACAAATCTATACAATCACATTTTCTTGAAGTCCGCTTTCTACTTATTTATGCCATCTGGGATTTGTATATAGAGGGATAGAATAATATCCATTCGAATAAACATGATCACTGTGTGGTTTCATATCCCTTACGTTCACAAAACCAGTTACTTTCGCAACTCAAAGCAAACTGCTGAGCCGCCATCTTGGCTGTATCGCTGTAATTATGAACAGGTTCATGTTTAAATTCAGCTCTACAACCCTTGATTCGTATTTCATGAGTAAATATGTTACTTACCTTTCTGAGTTTCACTATTAATCGTGTAATCTCTGTTACTCGATAGAATGAGCGGCTGCCATAGGAACATGCTAGCCGAGTAACACATTCACGATTGCTGATTCGAAGGGAGGCTATGTTTCCTCTATACTCATGCCATACGTGCAGACTTATATGGTGGGCCAAGTGCGTCTTAAGTCGACACTATATTACGTGAATCTTTAAAAATGACTAGGTGTTAAACCAGCCAATCAAATAGCCTGATTTCAAAGAACACCACGTCACAGTTTTTATCTCACGTCAACTTTTTATGGTGGGCCAAGTGCGTCTTAAGTCGACACTATATGACGTGAGTGTTTAAAAATGACTAGGTGTTTAACCA
>JAQQZZ010046624.1:0-10219 GCA_030265115.1 Mopalia vespertina | reverse complement strand
TGGCTCGGTGATACCTTAGAGCTGGAATCTCCTCATGAAATCTCGAGGTAGGTCCGCGAATAACGTTTAGAATGATACACACCCATTCAAATTTATATCCAGTCACATGTCCTCAACTTTTTTCCAGCAAGACATCGGCTTCGTGCAATTTAATAAAAATCAAATCTAAGAAGCTTCCAGTATTTTGTCAGTGGCCAATATTATTATCTGACGCAAACCGAATGGTGTCGAATGGTTTGCAAACTTGACCAATCAAAAAGCCGCTACCCAAGGTTTGTCAATGCCGAAGATTGGGCTGGTACGCCGTCGTGTGAGTGAAATAACCTTTAGTACGGCGCTAAACCGCAATCAAACACACACACTAGCGACTTCAAAAAGTGAAACTCGCTTTTCAGCAGAAGCAAATGCCCAGCGAACAGGATAACGTGAAAGACTACTTCTGAACGCATGCTTATAACGAAAAACTTCGCCTAGTGGAAACCCGGCTTCAAAACTCAATAATAGGCCACCATATCAACTGAAATCCCTTTCCAACCAAGACCGTTCTTGGATATACAGCCGGTCAGTTGCATAATGGGAATGACCAGTTGCTTACAAACTAGATATATAGCCTAATGACTTGTTCGCAAATTATTGTGTCGGTAAACGTGAAAACAATTCGAAATTCCATTCAACACATAAGCCAGAAAATGGAATATAGAAATTTTAATGCCATTTTAGATGAAACTTACAAAGAGTTTAAATAAAATGGACGAAAAAAGTTTGGTTTCGCCTGTTTTTATGAGAAAAAAAAAAGACTAGGTCAAAGCTGATAGACCTCAAAAACAAAAAATGATTTGTCTTAAATATAAACCCAAAACCAATTTCGCTATAATATATGGTAATGCTGGACTGAGGTACAAATTTAAATCACACGATTTCCAGGCAGTTGGTTCTTCGACACGCCCACAAAACCTAATATTGTATTTTATTGGTAGATCACCATAGATTTCAATAAATACGACCTGGGTTAGGAATTAAATATTCAGTTTTTAACACCGTAAGCACCATGACATACATGCAAAATAATGAATTAAGCTTCAAGGCAAACTTATACATCAGTATACAATAAATTCCTTTGTCATAATAGTACTCAAAAACAATTTCTTCAAATTTTGAACATTGCAATCGTATATGAACCTTCTACCCGATATTGAATTACTGATTGTTGTACAAGTGTTTATTTCAGATGATGAAAACTTTATTATTGAGAACAAGCTGATTCTACACCGTCCAATAAATCAGTAGAATTCTATAGAAATATTTTCCGGAAATTTGAAGAAATCGCTAATAGTACAACACTATAGTACTTAGATGGAATTATTTAAAGTTTGCATATCATTTCAACGGATATGTCTTGTAAAGACATTATACACAATATAATACGTAACATAAACAAAAGCACTAACTTGGGAATAGTATATAGCATATAAATGAGTATACATAATATGAACACCGGACTGCTTTCTGTCAAGTGTCCAGACGTTACATATCGTCGCTCTACTGTGCTAATCCGAGGTTCAGACACAGATTAACAGCAGGAAAGACCAGCATTGGTTCAGCTGGTCTTTTGGGTGCGTTAACAGGTGCGAGTTGAAGTAGCGATTAGCGACTTCCTTTTTACTTACTGTGTTTTCATCGGTCTACTTCAGTTTGTTTTTTTCGACCAATGAATATGTCGCAAATACAGGGAATCCTCTACTGCCAATTGAAACACGAGAATGATCCAATATGAAAAACATCAGCTATTGATCCGTTCTCAAAATGTAATCGCTTCCTCGGCACCGCCATGATTACGTTGATTGCATTGTTTGTTTACACCGTGCTTTGCCTTATGACGATATGCAATACCAATACAAATTTAATTAAGAAACCACATTCCAGGTCACTGGCAACAGATCACAAAGTAAGACGAAATATTTCTAACTACTATGCAAGACATCCCAACAATGAGCTTCACCCAGTCTCCAGCTCGGAGAGCACCAGACCATACAACTTTCAACAACTCTTAGCTCACAGTATATCATTGGTTGCCCGGAAAGTTACGATAAATATCGCCTGTGCCATCTTGGGGAACTAGGCCTCCGGAAGCGAATCTCGATTGGTCATGAAGGGGAAAAAAACAATAATAATTCTAACAATAACCGACACTAGCACAACCATAAAATGTGAAGTGTTTAGATAATGTTCTTCCCACAGTGCTTAGAAAAGACCACACTGCTACACCCCCAAATGAGCTTCCCTTAGCCACAGCACTCGAAACTGAACAACATAAATCTGGCCGACGAGTGGAGACCCTCAACAAAAAAAACCTTATCTTATCCCTTAACGCACAGCCAGAACCTCCGGTCTGCTATCGATGTAGTAACCAAAAAGGTAAACTACATGCATACATACATACATGTATGTCTGACGTTAACAAAATGCAAAATAGCGAATGTTTTCTCCACTTTTACAGGATTACATTTACAAAAGATTGATGACTTGTCCAGAGCAAAGTTCTGCGATACCATTCTAGCTTTTATTTCAATTTTGAAGAGCTTAATTTACAAAAGTTTGACATTTTGTGTACATTAACCAGAAAATCCACAAATGATTGAGAATAGAGTTTTTTAACAACCAAACTTATAAAGGGATCGACATTAAAATCACTGTCTCGATTGACCAAGAGGGGAGCGATCAGATCCTGTTCAGGATAAAAAGTAAAAGCCGTTTCTTAAACTATTTTTTCTTAGAACCAAAGCACTTCTGTTGGATCTATAAATCGTTCTTCTCTCGTTTTTCTTTTTAGGAATACATTAAACTGTTATTTATACAAAAAATAGTACCATTTCTACCACACGTTATAGACAAACTCACTAACAGAAACTTTAAAAAAAAGTACAATTTGTTTTTCTGCCTTCAGCCATTCCACGTTAGTAACCTGCAACGAAACTCCAATTTAACATCATCAGTTAATATTGAACACATCTAGACATTTTGACACTGAAAACATGCCTCCTCTCTTTGTATAATAAAAAGTACAGATTAACAAAAATCAGATAATCCAAAAAAAAAAAAAATAATTCTCACTCAATAAAAAATAATCTGAAAATTACTTTTGCGAGCTGCCCCCCGCCCCCTACACAATTTATCTCCCTCAATTATAAAAAAAAAAAAAAAATCATTCCCCCCTTTTTTTGTTTTTTTGTTTCATTTCCATTTATTTGCTCAGCATACACTAACATTTGCGAAATAGGAAATAGAACATGGTCTTTTTGTGTCTGATGCATTTAACATGTAATAGGTGTCCATAACTTACAATTAACTGTAAATTTATTTTTTTTATACATTTTTTGGTTTGTTTGAACAGCAAGTTGAAGGTTTACACAGAAATGTTTATACATTAAGAGTGCAAGAAGAACAAAATCACCAAAAACACTTCAAAGTTTCTTAAGTAACAACTTGTGGGCAGAATGAACTGATAAAAAAGCGAAGGCAAGATCTTATAAGTTTTTATTTTTTCAATTGTATGTTGGCCTAGCAATTTATGTGAGATAAAACCCACATTAATCAATAAGGACTAGCACATTTGTAGATGGTAGATGATTTTAACATTTCTTAGCACGGTCATAAACTTAAGACATGAGAAAATTTCCTCAAATCCATAGTTCTGTCTTCAATTGTCCACATATTATAGAAACCCATCATAGGGAACAGTGTCATTTTTCAGAGAAGAAAAAAATAAAGAAAACAAATGTTTTGAGACAAAGTGATTGACTACAATGTAAACATGGAATCAATCCAATACACGAAAAAAAAAAAGTAAAATAAATTTACAAGTACATTAAAACCCAGACATGATTTTGTTTCATCTTCCTAGCTGTAGTCCATTTTAAAACAGTCGTAAACCATTTTCTTTCAATATTTTCCTCTGTTTTTTAACAGTCCATTTTATGCTTCTTAAAAGTGTTGGATGTGAGGAGTGAGATATTTCTGTTGTTATCCAAGGGCTGTTAACAATAATATGTCCAAACCTTGCAGCACAAAGTACCAAACTCATTTAGCCATAGCTTTAACCGCAATTGCAGCCTCTATGTTCATGGAGGACAAAATGGTTACCTGAAAAATACAAGTATTTCAATTGATTGTGGTTTTACACCGTGTTTCAGAGTATTTGGCTTAAATGACGACATTGTATTCCAACGATAATTGACACTAGCATAACCAAGATGTGAAGCATTTCCATAATGTTAAAAAGTTAATTTTCCTCCAGTGCTAAGTTAAGATTGTTACCTTTTAAACAAACTGCCTTTAGCCAGAGGGTAGTAAAACTTGTGTTATGGCCATCTCCTAATTTACATACCGTACAGATAACAAGATTGGCTGATGTTAAACTCCGCGCTTTAGGCTATTTCATTTATATGACGGCAATGTACTTTAAAAAAAAAAACAGCAACACAACCATAATGTGAAGTGTCCTATAGAAATACTTTGTTGGAAAATAATGTTCTTTCATAACTGGCAGCATCATTTATTGTTTGATCGGGGGGGGGTTTAATGTTTTACTCAAGGGTATTTCACTTATACGACAACAGATTGACCACTTCACACTGTTCCTTGCTTTATTGTGATGTAAAAACCAGGAGGAAACCTCGTAAAAACCACTCCCATGATTGCTGGAGCCACATTGTGTGTCTCACTCCTACCTGATTGGACAAAAAACTGACTCAATCCCTTGAATGGTACTTAGGCCTTCTGATTTGAGGTGTGCTGTCCTATGCTTTAACACTGATCACTCGCCTCAAATCAGAAGGCCTGGATACATTGAAGTAATATAAGTCAGGGGTTCATAGAAGTCCAGTTTAACTACCCTTTTAAGCTTGCGAATAAACTCAATTTGAAACATCATTTTTCCGCATCATTTTTAAAAAACTCAATTCATACTCCATTTATTATGTTTAAGTATTATAAAAATAAATAGTTGGACATTAAAAGATGAAAAAAATTCAGTAGGAGACTAAAAAAACTGAAATTTGTTCAGTAAAAAACTCAATATTTTGACGTCTATGAACCCCTGATTAGTTAGCACACAAGCTAACCACTCAGCCACAGCTGTGGGACTGGCAGAAAGAAATCTGATTGATTGGTCTTTAATGCCATACTTAAGGGTATTTCACTTATATGAACAAACAAAAGCCAGAGGGCTAAAGAAATCTGAGATACACAGATTTCATTCTTTTGAGTACCGAATACGAAGAACTGAATTTTTAATATTCCAAAATTTAATAAATTTATTTGATCATTTGAAATCCATCATATATTAATAAAAAAATCAATTAAAATTTAATTTTGATAAAATATTGCATAGTTGTAGTTGAAAGAGAAAAGTAAAAAAATTTCAGCTAAATTTAATTTTTTTCCCTGTGGGACAAGACTCACCCTCAAACCCCACAAATAAGAAACAAAAGATATATGCTTACTAAAAATGAATCCCCAGAGTCAAAATTTCTTTCAATATCCACCTTAAGGGAGTCGTCTGTGGGCAACTTAAGGTCGTCTTTCATTTCACCTCCATCATCCATTAAAGACATATATCCATCTGTAATGTCAACCAACTAAGGAAAGAAAATCAAAATGACAACTTAAATTAAATTCTCCTCTATCAAAGTTGATTGATTGATTGGCGTTTTACATCGTTCTTAAGGGTATTTCACTTATATAATGGCGGTGTATTCCAACAATAATTGACACTAGCACAACCAGGATGTGAAGTGTTTCCATAATGTTGGAAAGTTAATTTTCCTCCAGTGCTTAGTAAAGCTGCATTACTACTCTTCAAGCAGGCCTTAAAAAGAGACAAGAAAACTTTAAGGGACAAAAATAGAAAGAACATCCTGATGAAATTAATTTCACACTTGTAACAGTAACAAAGGATCAAGACCATTTACAAATTTTTCCCAAAACTGAATGCAGCATGGTTAAATACATGGACAAAAAGAGACGAAAGATTTTATATTATCTCCCTTACAACATTTTTGGCCATGACGTAATGCTCTCCACACTCTGGCTTAATTAAATCGACTTCGAAGAATTTTTACGAAATAGTCCTTCACGAAAAAATAATTTAGTTGAAAGAAAAAATGACCTTTTCTTGAAGGATATCTTGAATTTCTAGCTTTCCGTTAAGTAAACCCTAATGACTTATATTGCAGTCGCTGCAGGGGTGTTTAGTTTTGGTCAAACTTGGCATAGCCCACTGATATCATAATGAAACCTGTATTCAAACCCTGTTTCCTTCTATCTGTCTAAATTTCTGCTCAATAAATAACGGGCATCCATATGCTTGACTAACAAACTTTAACATAAGGTATACAAGCAAGATTTGTTTTCCCGTCTAAGGTTTGTTTGTTTGTTTGATTGGGGTTTAACGTTGTACTCAAGGGTTTTTCACTTATATGATGAAGTGCCAGCACAATGGGTGACGGAAATCACCCTAGACACCACTGGCAACAAACAAAGACATGACAGGACAATAACAGGACGCAATACAGACACCTCGAACAGATCGGCTTCCTGTTATTTCACTCATATAATGGCATGCCAGCCCAAAGGGTGATGGAAACCACGCTCGACGCCACTGGCAACAAACAAAGACCAGAGAAATACAGGACAAATACAGACCTGTCTACCCAAGAATCAATTTATGTGGTAAAAATTAGTTTAGAAGTATTTTCTAACGATTTTGTGTATTTTTGTGTTCCAGCATAGCAGAGAATAGTAATTTCTGAGTGTATTTTGATGGCCTTTTTATATATTTCACATAAATTATATGTACAAAATACTCCAGAATACACCAGGTAGACAGGCCTGCAAATGCATCAGAAACAGATCAGTTTCATGTTGCCCCTAAGCTGTGAAAGCACCAGGGCAGAAGGAAGCTGCTTCCTTTCCACAACAACAATGAATTGAATGATTGGTGTTTTACGTCGTGCTCAAGGTTATTTCACTTATATGACGGCGGTGTATTCCAACAATAATTGACACTGGCACAACCAAGATGTGAAGCGTTTCCATAATGTTGGAAAGTCAATTTTTCTCCAGTGCTTATTGAAGACAATAGTGCTACACTTCAAACAAACTGCCCTTAGCCAGAGGGCCCGGTTCTGCCATGGAGATCCAGCAATTCTCTATTTTACTGGAATTAATTTATTTGAACTTCTTGCAAATGTACCATGCTATAAAGAAAAGAACTAGAAAAATATATCGATTCACTTATTGTCATGTCCACAAAAAGCCATTTAAAATATTTCATTTAAAGAAACTAAATCTTTAAACCAATAAAAAAAGTTAAAATAAACAAGGAGATATATCAAGCTTTTTTTTCTAGTCATAATTATTTATGATTTAACCTGCATTTACAGCCCACATCACCTCTGCTTGCATCATACCAATATATACAAACATGTATTTTATATAAGATTTATGTATACATCTCAGTTATTTACACTTGTTTGAAATTGCACCAAACTAACATATGTCATAATAATGTTTTTATGTTACATTCTCGACAGACAAGGAATTAAAGTCCTACTTAATGGTGCTTCACTTGTATGACGAAGGATTATGCATTTCACACTGCTCCTTGCTGAAATACAGTGGAAAACCAGTAAAAACCACCACTTCAATCGCCGATGCCACACCATGTGAATCACTCATATGTCTGATGGTTGAGAGACTTCAACCCATGGACGATACATCAAAGTGGGCTAAGTAGGCAGAAGCGCTAACCACTAAGCCATGACCCCCTATTAAGAGATTTGTTTGTTTGATTGGGGTTTTACGTGGTAATCAAGGGTATTTCACTTATACGACGACGTGCCAGCCCAATGGATGAAGGAAACCACCCTTGACACACTGGCAACAAACAAAGACAAGATGGGACAAATACAGGACAATAACAGGACGTAATACAGACACCACAAACAAATCGGCTTCCTGTTCCCCTTTTAGCTCTGAGAGCACCAGGGCAACATGAAGCTCTTTATGGCCAATAAACCATCCACTTCTAATGCCTCAATAATAAGTAAGCAATATACATATAAACTATTGTAACCAAAAAATCTATTGATTGTTGAGGCAGTTTCTATTGCAGTAAATCAATGGTTTGATGTATTGTTACACTCTATGTTATCTGGGTACATCAGACAAACTGCCTGATTGATGTTTTACGTCACAATCAAAGCTTTTTACATAGCTATTCACTATCAAAGCTTATATGACGACAGATTGTCCACTTCACACAGTTCATTGAATGATGTTTTATGCCACAATCAAAGCTATTAAACTCATATGACTGTGATGTATACCAACAGTAAATTGATTGATTGGTGTTTTATGCTGTGCTTAAGGGAATTTCACTTATATGATGGCAGTGTATTACGATAACAATTGACACAAGCACAACCAAAATGTGAAGAGTTTCCATAATGTTGAAGTTTATTTTCCTCCAGTGTTAAGTAGAGACAGCATTGCTACTCTGCAAACAAACTGCCCTTAGCCAGAGGGAACTCCAACAGTAAAGTCACAACAATACAACCATAAAATGAAGATTTGTTGATAATTTAATGTTCCTGATGACAAAAAATAAAGTTTGACAGTTCAATGATTAATGCTGTGCTAAACAGTGTTTCGCTATGGCGATGGTGTACTCCATGGTAAATTGCCACACATATTATTAAACACAATCATAAAATGTTAAGTATTTTCCCGTGAAGAAAATTAATGTTCTTCCACTGCAGTAGTGTACTAGAACAAACTACCTTTGACCAAAGGCATTTTTTTAAAGCAATTTGGGAAATTCACCTTGGCGTAAACTGGCCACTCCTAAAGACTGAGCTGTAACCATAGTTACTCGTTTGGCTTCATCTTCTAAGTATACCATAGAAGGCATGGGATAGTAGTTCGCTTGTAAGGGGAGCTTATCCAAAGTTCGCCGTCTCTGCATCTGTAAGTAAACAACAGTGAATGATGTCTTTAATTGATTGACTGAGTGATGTTACACACTCAAGGTTATTTAACATATATAAAAGAGGTGGAATTTCCAACAATGGATAAGATTGATTGATTGATTGGTGTTTCATGTCATGCTTAAGAGTATTTCACTTATATGCCGCGGTGTATTCCGTCAATAATTGACACTAGCACAACCATAAAGTGTAAAGTGTTTGAGAAAGTTGGAAAGTTACCATTCCTCCAGTGCTAAGTAAAACAGTATTGCTACTCTCAACACAAAGTGTCCTTAGCCTGAGGGCCAATGAATAAGATCAAAACAACTTTTAAATGTGTTGGTTGGTTTGTTTGATTGGGGTATAACTTCGTATTCAATGGTATTTCACTTATATGCTGACAGACTGTCTGTTCCACACTGTTCCATGCTTAAATATGGAAGAAAACCAACAGGAAACCTCATAAAAACCACCCTGCGATTTCCAGAGCCACATTGTGCCACTCACTCATATACCTGACGGGGACAGATGAACTCAAACTTGAACGAAGTGCGAAAGAATGGCCCAGGTGTATCTTAGAGTCATTGTCTCGACGTATGAAGTAGAATTGATTATATTTTAGAATGACTTGAGAGCAGTATATCGAAGTAGGAGTATTAAATGTGAAGTATTTTGTTTTGTTAGAAATGAATCTTATCAAGATTTCTGAAGAATTTCCTATTACCTGGTATACACTAGTTACACTATAAAATAATATTCAAACCTGAAATCCATTTAGATCTGTATAGAACTCCCTGTCTGTGTTCTTCACATCTGTATCAAGTCTCATTGCTAACTCAATGTTCTGATGGGAAGTTATGTCCACAATATTATGGAGTTCTATACTGGAGCCGTCCAAACCTTTTTGAAACAAAGATTGAGTAAGTCTTTGATGTTTAACACCATACCATTTGTTTTATGACAGTGTTATACTGGGTACAAAACCATACTAACAAAATTATAAAACATAAAGTTGTACACTTTAGAAGACCTAGGAAGAAATTTTTTAAGGGTATTTCCAGACAATTAAGAGTTTCTTTTTCTTTTACAACTTACTGTTAAAGTATTGTCGGACATTTACCCTAAATCACCTCCAATTTCGTCCATAATATGGCTACTTTAAAAGTTATTTTAAGGACTTAGATATGGTTCCT
>JAQQZZ010046613.1:0-10219 GCA_030265115.1 Mopalia vespertina | reverse complement strand
TGTACACATGCTCAAGGAGATTTAACCAGAAGCACAGGGATGTGCCTCTGCATCTGCTCACAGATTTAAACTTGAATGTCAGGTATGTTTCTGTACACATGCTCAAGGAGATTTAACCAGAAGCACAGGGATGTGCCTCTGCATCTGCTCACAGATTTAAACTTGAATGTCAGGTATGTTTCTGTACACATGCTCAAGGAGATTTAACCAGAAGCACAGGGATGTGCCTCTGCATCTGCTCACAGATTTAAACTTGAATCTCAGGTATGTTTCTGTACACTTGATCAAGGGGAGTTAATCAGAAGCACAGGTATGTGTAGGGGTCGTGGTTATCAGATGGAATTACTGATCCTTATTTGATGTAGGAGGTTGCTCTGTCAGTCATGGGATTGGTTTTTATACAGTCTCCTCTCTGTTTTCCACCGTATTTAAGTAGGGCAAGGTGACAATCATATGAGTGAAATACCCCAATCATAGAAACATATAATAGAAACATGTATGCATATCTATACCTGCTCATAGGGATTTAATCTGAATATCCCTATCCCTCGAAAACCTGGTCCTGGTTAATGACCAAGCAGTCTATACTATGGAGGTAAATGCTATAGTTTGAATCTGATATGTTCACGGTCCAGAAAACTATGAAAACTACCTGACAAATATTATGAATCCAAAATTATCTCTATTGGGGTGGTAAATACAAAAGAAATTTTTTTTTGTCACATGTTGTACCTTATTCTTGCTCATTGCTTTTTTAGGTGAATGATTTGAATCAGAGACTGAAACTTTCCACAGAGGAAGTGAGGCTGGGGTATTTTATTGTCCATAACAGATTAGAGAGGTTTGATTCCGACCCATTACGAATCGCTCAAAATATAATGGTAGATTCCGCTGGAAAGGACAGCAAAGTGAAAGAGCGACTTTGTGAGCTATTAAAATACAAAGGACAAGAGGATATTCTGACATTGTTTTCAGCCTGGGAGCCACCAAAGTTTCCAGTAACGGGATATGACTTAGTCAGTGTTAAGGTTCCTAAAGGACCCGTTTTCGCAAAAACTTTGAATGAACTGAGACAAGTATGGAAAGAAAGCAACTTCTCCATGAGTAAAGATGAGCTAATGTCCCATGTAGAAGAAATTGTTCTAAAGTTTAAAACATAATATTATGGTATGCGGAGTATTTAAATCTTTCTAAAAAAAAAGTTGAATAAAACCTCTGATTGTAATATCCCAACCATTTTATCAATTTATGTGGAGTGAGAATGAACCATTTCACATCATACAGTTCAGAAAGAAGAACTGTTAAGCAATGGTTTCTCCAATCTACCAAAGAAGTGAAACATGTACTTCAAGGGTTTGTGAACCCACTTCACAGGCCTGTGTTGTTGGGAAGAATGGACCAAACACGGTCTCCCTATGGTAATGCAAACTTATTTTAGTAGGACAAATTTATAGGCTTGCCAAATTGTTTTGCTACTGATTTTGACAAATTTTGTTAATCCGATCATTTATAAAGCAATTATGCAAAGCAGCAGCAATTGCACATCTCACAAAGTTTTACAGGACATGTCGGAAAAGATTACAGCACAGGCCTAGCTTCATTGCCATCATTGGTCATATTTAAAACTGGCATCCTTTTCGAGTGTCACTGCCCTTTGTTTTATACAATTCCCCCACTGTATAGTGGTGGTGTCCCTTTGAACCGGCAGCTTCTTATGAATAAGTCAAACTTTAGCACGATAACAGAAAAGTACACCATGGCTTGTGCCAGGAAAGAGTGAAATAAAACAAATAAAACAGACTGTTTGTAGTTAAAATGTGTAGTCTCATGCAGCTTTATTTCCAGGGTATTCATACATATTATACTATTCCCCGATTACTAAACAAATAGGACTGAAACTATCAAAAATGGAATGCTGAAGGGGGTAACATTTGATTCATAAACTGATATTTGATCAAATAAAGTACGATCCAAAATTAAATGAAGGGGGGATGTTTTTTATGATGATCTAGCAAATAAGTTGAAGCAGGTGTATTACATGGAATGATTAAAAAAAACAGTTATACTTCATACTGTCACTGGTACAATGTCTGGCTTAGATATGTCATCTGGTTTTGAAGTATTACTTTTTTCTGCTAATAAATATTTGCTTCATTACAGCATAAATATCATTGAGATAAGGTTTACCTGTCCTGGGGATAAACTGATAAAATATTTCTCTTGTCTAGTCTACAAAATACCAGTGACAATAAACATTTCCTATACTTTACACAACCAGCCGACCTTGAATTGATATGGTGATAAATTAAAAATGGAATATTAAAAATTAACAAATGAGTATATCGACAAAGCCTCTTCCATGATATTGTAAACATATCTAATTATGATTAAAAAATGACTATTTACAATACAAAATACTGAATTAGAAATATGATTAAATATATTCACTGAAAGTAATAATGTTACCAGCATTATGAAATAGGTCACTATGACTAATGATGGAAAATCTGATGGATTGGGGATTTTAATTTTATATGACCGTCATTCTACTGTCAACACTATACAGCAACACTACTATAAAGGTATAACACAAGGCATTATGGATTACAACTTCTGGTTTATTATTGTAATCCATTAAGCCATGTGTTATGTTTAGTACATCAACTTCTAAATGCCTCTTAAACAAGTTATACTATAAAGGTAAGTATTCCACACAATAACAATCCTCCACAATTGACAGTAACGTATTCTCCACAACAAACTGCCCTGAGCCAGAGAGCTCATGTAAAATGATATATATGGGTAATGGATGTGTACCAAGTCTTAAGAACACCGCACTTTACTAAAGTAAGCTCTTGTTAAAACATACTGACTAATCAATAAAATTATACAATTTCTGCATAACCATTTCTAGTTTTCTTACAGAACAAATTTTTTTGATACATATCATTAGGTGTAAATGGACAAAAAAAAAGGACACGTTGGAATCTATAGAACAGTATAAAGTAAGCTAAAGAAAAGGAAATGTAGTGACTATAGGAAATGTAATGACTATAGCATTTGATGTGACTGGGCTAACACTTCTGTGCATTGCTTCCAGTATTAATGATATGAACACTTGATAATGCTGAAAGATTGCAGATGTCAAGTAACAAATTCACAGCCAATAATATTCTTTTATGAAAAAAAAAAATTGATATAACTTGAAAGCCTTTTCTTATTGACTGGTAAGATTTCTAACATAGGTAAATTATGATATGAAAAATGTAATATTGTAAGAAACTACAATCTGATATACTAGTAAACCATGCCTATTAATAACTGTTCCATTAAGTGTGACTTATAACATACATGTAGTTGTCATAATTATGGTAATATCATATGGTTATTGATGATATACAAGATATGAAAAAGTGCGTAACTATGGTAAACAAACATATAGTACAAGGTAGCCTGGCAGTTAAAGGCTGGTGCTTTGAAACAAATAGGTCACAAATAAATATTAAACAGGACATGTATGTAATTTTATTCTTGTTTAATACATTTCATCAGCAACACTGATTTATACATAAAAGATCAATGTTAATAAGACCGTATACATTTCGTTTTCCCATAGCTTGAAACATTATTTATTTGAAAAAGTAACCATATAAAGCTTATTTTTTGTGAAAACCGCCAACCTGCAATGTTAAAGTATAGGCCAGCTGCCCTACCTTGCCATAAAGTGGCAAGATCATTTTGCAAAGGGACATTACTCTGTTGTTTTATGTCATAACTTGAAAACACCTGTATTGGTGAAGGAAACCAGCCATGGATGTCACTGACAACAAACCAAGACAGGACAATAACAAGATGCAAAACAAAGACCTCACAACCAGTCAGCTTCCGTTTGCCCCAGGGCAACTTGAAACCTCCTTAAACCAACTGTCAAAATATGTGTTGATACAGATTTACGCAAATCAATACACACCCCAAATTTATTTATCAAATGTATTATTTTCAAAACCTAATACATACTAGGGTGTATTAAGCTAAAAAAAAGAAGTGCTGTACAAAACGGGCAATATAAGTGATTACTGGTAAGTGAAATACTTTATTCCAAATGATCCCCAATCCAGTTTGTCTACAGATTAAATTAGTAAGGATATTATATTGTGGCAAATCATAACACATTGAGTATTTCTTAACGACTTTTGTTCATTAAAGAATCTTGATTTTCAGTTACACTTACTAAAATGCATTCTTACATACTTATATTTCATGCTCCTCGTTCTTTACAACTTATGTTGAATAAATAGTTTCTATAATGTAATTATTTCAGTAATGGTTGTTCATTTCATAAAAAATAATCTGTCTCTCATAAAAGCAGATTTCTGTATTGCATTGATTCAGAGGTCTGTCAAAAACTCACATTTTAAAACCCTACAGCTTGCTTCAGTAAAATGTACACAATTCTTCTTCGAAGCTATAAAAATATTTGTATTTACAGAGTAACACAGAGGAGATTACACACACTGCTATACAGGAAGTATCAAGACAACAATTAAGACTCCTAAACTGTGTTCTCTTTCAGCACTAATCGCCAATCTCACAAATGTGAAAGTATGGAAAAAATTTTAATTTCTCTTGAATTTATGGATTGTCAAATTCAAAGTTTGCTATAAAAATTCTCCTGCATAAATGAGCTGCATAATACACATGTTTGTAGGCAAATTAATTTATAATATAAAAAGGATTTGTCATTGAAAATGGAAGACAAAAAAAGCATCATTATGAAACAGACAAGATTTTAGATGATGCGAATCTAGTTTGTTAAATTCACAAGATGTTGGTTGTACTACAATGACAAACAACTATAGAATTTAGTTTAAGCCTTCCTCAGTAAACCTGTAGCTTGAAATAATGAACATAACAATGTCCCAGGATAACCCTTGACCATCCAGATTCTCTGTAGTTTATCACCCTAACTGCTAGGATGTAAGGCACTAATTAACAGAAAGAACACACCTGTATTTCTGAATTCAGTTGGCTTGTAATATATCTTTTCTCAAAGAGTCTAATAAGTTTCACCAGTTTATCATTTACCTGGCTGTTCCAAGAAAACCAAATACTGTTATTGTAAACTGATAATTTACAACAAAAAAAACGCTTAGTAAAATTTTGTGAAAGATAGCACAAAAAAACGTTTTGAATTTGAAAGATGAGCACAGGATTGCATGTTAATTATTACTTATATTTCATGTTTGATATGGCGCCATGAGAAGTGAAGATATGACTGGAGCTTATTTCTCCATCCAAATACGAGGAACCCACTGAGGTTCAACTTCAAGTCTATTGATTTCCGCTAGCATTTCATCATAAGCTTTATCCATATCTGTATTCACGAGGATATAATCAAAATAATGTCCATAGTTTTCCTCCATCTCTCTGGCCTTCTCTATGATATCTTTCAGTTCCTCGTCCTGCAGGGGGAAAAATAATAATAATTACTACAGCTTCACAATACAGATGTCTCCTGCCTTACAAGCACAAGGGAAAGATGCTTATTTTAACTCAACTTGGTACATTCATATATTGTCTCTCCATTGCCACTGACAGACTTGATTACCAGCTCAGTTACCTTTCTGCCCACTCATTCTCTAGCCTACTACTGTCAACAAGGGTTCTCATATGCTAGTGCAAGTGATTACTAGAATGGTAACTGAGGTGGTCATATGTTTGTGTTGATACTGACCAAAGGTAAAACCTGAAAGTGGCAATAGAGAGAAGATAAATGAATTAAATAAGGTGAGTTTAAAATCAATTGCTTAGGGCATTCATACCGTTCAGTGTTTTCGACCTTTAGTTTTATCAAGAGTAGAACAACAAATCAAGGGAAATAAGCCTGTAAGTGTCTCCAGAAATGTGCCTGTGCTCACAAGCAAAGAATGATGAACTGAAGGATGTTTCAAGAACATTGTTGTTTCCTGTTGTTAAGACTAGTCTCAAAGTCATTTCATGTATGTTTGATAGTTGTATTCATGTCAAGAGAAATCGTTTGTGGTTTCACTGTCTACATTCAGTTAGGTCTGATTGGTGTTTAACATCATATTTAGGACTATCTCATTTGCGTTATAGCAGTAGTGGTATCTGTGATGGAGGGAACCACACAGGCCATGAACAGGGGAATCACTTACTGATAGAGACCCTCCAAGTTTCTTTCGTATTGTACGTAATTTATCCAGGTTAGGTGGATATACAAAGATGACATATGGTTTCAGATCAGAGGCTCGCAGAGTTCTCAAACACTGAAACAAATAAGCGGGAAACTTTATATAAATGAGAAACCTTGTATGAACAGATATACAGGAATACTTTTTGAATTATACAAACAGATATTGGGAAACATTGGACAAACAGATAAACAAGGTGGTATTAAAGAGTAAATTCTCTATATATCTCACTTGGGGAACAAAAACAATAAACTTATCTAGTGATCAAATCTTGTCCCCTAGATGCTCAATTTATCTTACCTATGGCATTGTACATCGACTTACCTCCATTACTGAGTGCAGAAAGGATACAAATTAACATATTAAACTGATTTTTGTGTGTTTTGAGTAAGTTTCTTTACAATACATTTCCATTACTCACCTCTGCATCAAGATTAAGCACACAAATTTTCCCCAAATTAACAACGTGTCGAATAGCTTCTAAACTCGTTCCGTATAAGTTCTTTTCATATTCTCCATGCTCTATGAATTTACCACCTTCAATGTCAGCCTCAAATATCTGTCTCGGAACAAAAAAATAGTCCTTCCCATTAGCTTCTCCTTCAGCCTGGGGTCGACTTGTGTCTGTAATAGAAATGAATGTTTAGGATAAACACATACATTCTAACTTACAAGAACTACTGCAATTTTACAAAATGCATTATAAAAGACTATCTCACTTTATATACAGAAAAAAAACCAAGCTGACAAAATTCTCACTTGGCTTAAGATATATTATACTACATAAAAACAATTTATCACAATAAATTAAACATCTTTCAGCTACCAACAATGACAACTAAGAAAATTGTCGTCATCTAGCTTTGTGTTGTTAGATTCTTAGAGAAATAAGAAAAGAAGACTTACGTGGAATGGCAGCAGCAAAGCGCTCAAAATCTGATTCCATGAGTCGTTGGCGGAGTTCATGTCTACCAACATTAGGAGCGCCAATCAGAACAATTGGTCGCTTGCGATTGGGCTGAGGGTAATACTTCACTACTTCCTCGTATGTCTGGATTTCTGTGGCTTCTACAGAGAAAGAAAATACCAAATCAGGAAATAGAGCAGCTATATTAGTTATTTTTGACACCATATCAAAATGACTTGTCTTTGCTTGATGCCAATTATCTTGTAGAAGGATTGTTTGTTGAATACATCCTAATATAGCACTTCAAATCAACTACTTCTACACCAAAATGTACTCGCTTTACTTCATATTGATATTCCAGCAAATATTCTCAAATATGCATTGATTAAACATAAACGCTGCTGATAACAAGCACTGCCTGAAGTTAAGCTTAGTTGAGCTCCTGTTCAAAATATCCATAAAACGGAAGAGATGCGAATCTTACCATCCATTGGTCCTCCAGCATACAAAGATTTCTTCTTTTTCTTCTTGTCTGTCTTTTTACCACAGGCACATTTCTTGGCTTTTTTTTCTGTCTCCCTATTGTCACCGACCACTGTCTGCCTCATGGCCTCTCTCCTGTTATTTGAAACAGTAACAATCATATATTTCACGCCATACTTTTATATCTAGATTCACCTATATATAAGTGATGTAGCTTTGTTAGAGAGACCATGTATTTAACAGCTGTCAAGCAGCACAGCACACCTATATGAAAGCCACTGACTGGATTACACACCACCAAGTCATATACATGATTAACTGAAGATTTCCTCTAGAGTATTTCACTTCACAAACAAAACAACACCAGAATCTAAAAGCACCTTTGTCTTATTGTTGAAAGCGTATTATAATTTGACTGAAACAGATTGTGTTAAGGTTATTTCCCTCCCATGGCAGAGTGCCACCTGAATTGTTGAAGGAAACCACCCTTGAACAAACTGAAACTAAGACAGGACAATCACCATACTCAACACGGTGACCCACAGATGGGCTTCATGTTGCCCATTAGAGTGCACCAGGGCAGCAGTAAGCTCCCTCCCAACCTTCTGCTCATTGTTTTGAATTATTGTTGAAACTTTATTCTTATTTGACTGAAACAGTGTGCTTGTTTGATTGGGATTTAATTCCATACTTAAGGTTATTTCACTCATATGATGGCATGCCAGCCCAATGGGTGATTGTTTGTTTGGGGGTTTAATTGTACTCAAGGGTATTTCATTTATATGAAGATGGATTGTCCACTTCACGCTGTTCCTTGCATAATTAAGGTGGAAACAGAAAAAAACCCACCCCCACGATTGCCTGAGCCCCATTGTGTGACTCCCTCATATACCGGAGGGTTGACACTGGAAGCAATCCCGTGAACAGTACATCAGAGTAGGATTAGTAAGCGCACTTGCTATCCAATAAGCCACAACCATAGGCCCCCCAATAGGTGAAGGAAAACACCTTAGACACTGCTCTCAACAAACAAGAACAGGACAGAATGTAACTGGACAACCACAGGACACAATACAATGTCATAGCAACTGAAGAAGAAATGTAGAAATGTTACTGACTGTTCTTGGAACATTTTACTGGGTATGAGCCCTGCCAGTGTGTGTTGATCCTCTTCTCCTTCCCTGTAAACCTGCCACCAGTTAGCATCTTCTTGGTTGATCACATGTAAGACATCCCCCTTCATGAAGGAGATACCCAGCTCCCTACATGGTATATAGATATCCTCTTCAGGGTCATAGTTAAAGTGAGCTTTCACGTGAATCTGAAACAATACAGGGAACAAATAGAGAAACAGAAGTCAGGCAGTACATGGGAAACAGTACAGGGAACAAATAGAGAAACATAAGTTAGGCAGTATATGGGAAACAGTACAGGGAACAAAAGAGAAATATGGTTCAACATATGGATCGTTGATACAAGAGTTAACCAGACTAAACTTAAATGGTTGGAGTTTAATGCCATGCTTATAAAGGGTAATTCACTTATATACTGGCCCTGTACTCCAACAGAGGGCGTCCTGGCTGATTGTTTCCCGTGTACACATATGCATAAAGAACTCCGAGAGTTCAAATTAGAAATATTGATTTAATGGTACAGAAGTTGGTTCACTTACTATACTACCTAAATTTAAATCGTTACCATACCTTAATGATATAAAGTTCAGATGAGAAAAATGAGAAATATCCGTTTATTTATTGGTTCACTTACTATAGTGCCTGAGATAGGATGGTGAGCTCCATTCATTGTGGTAGCCGAGTTAGGGATTATCATAAATGTTATGGTACCAGACATGTTCGCCTACAACAAAAAGTCAGAAAATATGAAATGTAAACAACTAAATTATAGACTTCAACATTAAAATAGTTATAAGGCTGGAAGGTCCCCCACTGGAGGCTCAATTTTAACAAATGTTCTCACAACCACGGTCAAAACATATTTTCTTACTTAGGGTTAAGAATGGTTTCTTTCTTCAAAGAGTACAGGTAATCGTGCTTACCACCATACTGGTTTGGACACTTTGGCAGAAAGCAATTCTGATTGTGATAGGAATTGAATGAAACTAAATAATAATTGTAAAGACAATCAGTCAACTTATTATCAAGGTACATGAATATTTTTCAAGTAAAAACTTCAAAAGTGGCAGCCATTGTCAAACATGCAAAATCAGCTATTTTGTTTGCAATTTTATTTTGGTGGAAATAAATCACACCTCAAATATGAATTTATAAATGAAGTAAGATTAGTAGGCACACACTCTACCACTAAGCCACGGGCAGAAGCAGTGAACAAACAATTGCCATTTACACCAGAATCAGCTTAGTGTTGGCCCATGTGACACCAGTGTTGGCTCATGTGACACCAGTGTTGGCCCATGTGACACCAGTGTTGGCCCATGTGACACCAGTGTTGACCCATGTGATACCAGTATTGGCCCATGTGACACCAGTGTTGGCCCTAGTGACACCAGTGTTGGCCCATGTGACACAAGTGTTGGCCCATGTGACACCAGTGTTGGCCCATGTGACACCAGTGTTGGCCCATGTGACACCAGTGTTGG
>JAQQZZ010046602.1:0-10220 GCA_030265115.1 Mopalia vespertina | reverse complement strand
GAATTATGCTCTCTAATTTTCTAATCGAGCTATATCCATTTTATAATTGGATCTTAAACATTGGGTTTTGCTTAAACAACAGTCAAATTCATCTACGCGGCCATGTCTTGCTACTTTAATCAATAAACAGAAGAGCCCCACAAACAGTTACCAATCAAATATCATATCATATTTAAGTATGTTTAATAGTAACCTTTCAAGGGATATAGGGGTTATTGCTGCCCGGAGCATCACTTTAACTGAAGTCATCATAACCACCCCCTGAATTTGCAGTAATCTTGAAGCTTTTCCGAAAGTCGATGTCAAGATGTAGGCCTTTTTCATGTTATTTGTATTTTTTGTATTTTGGCTCAAGGGGATTTCAGACTAGGCCGCTTGCTATACCAGTATTTAAACACATAGCAAATCGGATTCACCAGACCTCAGAGATCTGTTATACACACTGTAAATAGAGGCAACGGCTAACAAAGCAAACAGTCAAAGGAAAGATAAATCCGTGGCTGTTTTTCCTACATTTATTATGTCTGCATCTGTTGTTTCACAGCACCTCGTCACTATCCAGTCCATTGTATGTCTAAATGACTAATACAATTAGAACCAAATCTACAGCCAAAGCTTTCAATTAATTTGACTGTCTGTTAAACAGTCGGTTCCTTATTTCCTGCGCCAACAGAGGAAAATCAGAAACGATAACGCTACCAAAGACCAGAGACAAAAACACAACAGCCAAGGCACCTATTCCTTTAGAGCTGGGACGGTGGTCATGGGCACTGGTTCGCTTCCTCACAGTGGATGACAAACTGTCTTTGCTCTTTGACAAATTTCGTATAATAGCTTGAATCATTTCATTTTTTTCTGCTTGTGGTACATTCGGCGGTGAGCTGGTTTGTCTGCACGGACACAAACAATGCAAATTTGATTCAGTCGTGCTCTGTGTCGTGACATATCCATTGCTGGTGTCTGAAAAGAAACAGATATGCTGATAAGAGTTATTCCCCTTGATCTTCATCTTTTCATTTTGACAGATACGTTTGCCGATCACACCGCTGTCATTCAACTCACATATATTTGTGTTTGTATGAATTAAGATTCATTTCTGGAAATTTACAGTTGGATATATTTCATAATAATGTCAACATGTAGAATCCCTATTTAAAATGTATGTAGGAGGGATTGTTTTATTAAAATAAATGAAGTTTGCAAAATCTTGCAAGCTAAGATGTTAACACTATATAACATAAAATAAATCCATCAACCAATCAGTGAAATTTGAAGATTTATGACTTATATCAATCCAAAAAAAATTTCTATTGATTATTTCTGTCACCCGATAAGATGACATTTTGTATTTTCTGTGATACATGATAGTATAAAAATGCACATTTTGAATGGCACTAAGATGAAAAAAGCCAAGGTTATGAACTTTTGTGCTGATACTGTTCTAAGTAGAAAGGTTATTGCACACTCAAATGGGACAAGTCTGACATTTGTCCAAATTCCATTCGTCGCTTGGAAAGAAAAAGTAACGTTATTTGTAAGCGTCTTTTGGAACAAATAAAACTGCGCAGTGGCTGTTTGCATCCATTGTTGCTTCATGGAGGCCTTAGGCAATATACCTACCTCTAGCTTATAGCCATGTATGTAAATATTGTTAATAAAAGATGTGGTTTATTTAGCTGACAATGGCGTGTAACAAAATACAGGTAAAACTGATTATATACTGTTGTTTTATATATATAAAATCAATGTTGTATTCGTGAAAATGAGCTTACTCGGGATGATTATGGCATTATTAGACATAGGAATGATCGGATAGTAGCTAACATTACCCTTCAGTCAATAAAGTTAGTTAAAGTTAATTGAATATATTTCGTAGAAAAAAAACTATGATGTGTTTGGGGGCGTATGACAGCGGTCGACCAAAATGTGTTCGCTTCCTTGACGTTCTTTATATGGAGACGTGTTCAAGACGATATAATTTATCGACTCAATATGAATCTACTATAACCCAGGATTAATATATATAGCTCGCAATCATTAAAAAAATAAATCCAGTCTTAACTTATGTATGTGAATTGATTTGTAGTGTGAATGAAATATGTGAGGGGTTTCTGAGTGACTACTGTTTTTACATGTGTGGATGATAATGAGTCCCTATTGATTGTTGTTTAACTTAGCACAACATTCACTGAACTGCTCTGTATACTCTTGGTACTAGTGTCGCTGGACTGTGGGTCTGACGTGGCAAAATTACCTTTCGCTACCGGATGGCCGTGATTACCAGTAGTTGTGCCAAGACTTGCTCGTGTGCTCAAATATGACTCAACCGATGCCGGCTCAATCTCCTTTGTGAAAAACGTCGAGACTTGAACAGTTTCCAAATCAGAAGTCGAAGAAATCAACAAGGTTGTTTCACGAATGGATGTCACTGTGGCGTAACTCGAAATAAATGCTTCTGGGAGAGCCGGGGCGGAATTCAATATCAGTTCTTCCTCGCTGTAGTATTCCGAAATCGGATCAGATGATGTTCTGTCGGTCGAGGAACCCACTGCGGTTGTCTCATCTGTGGATATCACGGAGGTCTGTAAATCGGCCATTCGTTCCGTTGTTGACAGAGACAAACTGGATACGTCCATACTATCAAACGTAGTGGAGTAGCTAGGCTCTGGAATTTCTTCAATGGAAACATATTGTGTGATGTTTGAAGGGCATAACCGTATAGGCTCCAGTATGTCTTTGAATACTTCAGGTTTAACTATATCGTCTTCAACCACAGCTATAATAGAAAAACAAAATATTTTGGGGAGAATTCAAACCCCTTTGAATGCGTAGGCCTTTGTTGACTTTGAAAAGATTACTAAATTTAAAATTTAAAAGATTTTATTAATAGTCAAAGTATTCACCCTGTAATTCGATATCTAGTCTTTTAATGCCTATCGCTAGGAAAATAAATTTGAGTTTTAACAACAACTTACCTGAGTAGCAGAACTTAACATACAAGTGAGTTGTATCGCTAATATGACTCCAAATGTTTGATACTGCTTCAGAGAAATACAAAGTGCATTGTCCAGAAAACAAACTGAAGCCTAAACAATCCATGTCATTGGTCTCCGAGTTTATGCATTGCATCTGACACATATCTTTGGTTAAATTCCCAGAAATAAGCCACGAAAGAACAGTGCTTGATAACGGACTGGATAAGTGAATATATGAGGAAAACTGTTGAAATTCATAACAATCTCCTGCAAAATAATGCGGACAAATTTCACGCATAGTTAGTTCATTTTTCGATATGATTTTCAAAGAATGTGGTTATTTGATCTATCCGTACCATTCTAAATTTCTAACACACCTGTGAAATCTACTTTACATAAACAAAAGAAACGCGTTTGTTTAAGTTTGAATTATTCACGAAAATACTTAATTCGTTGAACCACTGTCTCTGATTGCTTATGCACTATAGTAACAGTATATAATCACAGATATATGTATTAGTAAATGGTAATATGTTGTTCATTAAACAAATGTCAAAGTCTCCTAGTTTACTCCTAAATTTTATCATATCTTTAAACCATCTTATGTATTTCATATAATTATTGACAACATTTATTTATATCTTACTTGCAGTTTTCTGACAAATGATGCTATGTACGGATTTACACTTGTCGATTATCCAGACATCACTTCTGGCGATCAATTCTTTAGAGTGCACTGACACACATTTTTCTTTGGACGAAGTCGCTTTCCAAAATGTCGGAGATGACAGCGGAGTGCAATCCGCCCAGCGATACCAACAAGGACCGTTACATGACGGAGCATGTAGCCCTGTCCAAAATGTCTGCCTTAAGTGGTGAAATAACATCAAGAGATAAGAAAATATAAAAGATGAGTGCATCCAACATTTCATCTTTATACTCAAATTTTTACATATATCTGTAGGCAATTCTTCAGTAAATTTCCATTTCATATAATCAGTCGTAAAATCGACAAAGCCAGAATATTTCTGTAAATTATTACTAAAATTGTAAGATCGCTCAATTTTTGGCACTCATTTACTATAAGGGTATTAATTAGCACCGTCATCAGTGTCGCCTGAATAGCTGAATTGCTATTGGAGGTATATCAGTCTATTCAAGTAACGAATATTTGACTTACTCTCTAATCGCCAAAGTCGAGTTTGTGAAAAAGACCGTCAAGGCGTGGAGGGTTTCCGTGGTATCCATTTTAAGCATATCTAGTCCTCTTCCCCGACAGATATTGGCCGCATCATTAACTGAAGCCTCATAATGTGTCAGAAACAGATACTCGGTAAAAGGAGTAGTCGGTGTACCTGAAACAATTTATAAATTATCTCCCTCAAGGTAACTTTCATTACTTTCCTAAGGTAGAGTACATTTGATAGACCTGATCTTCTACAACAGTACCTCCCCTCGTCAAGAACGAACGTAGAGAAATGGGGAAAAAATGACAATAGAGAAATACCAAGAAAGACAACGTAGACAAAACCTTACAGAATCGTTTGGATTACACCAATTTGAATGGAGATCACAAAGCCTAATTGTCAAGATTGACCAGAGTTTAACCCTACGGAGATGGTCCGAATAAAATCTTGGAAATAATGGTAAGTTATCGGAATTACCTTCTTCAATAAACAGACTGATCCAAATTAAAACTGATACCTTCATTGTATAGATACAGTCACAATGAAGGGCACAACGTCTTCCTCAAAATGATTTTCCAATCGGTTTGCAGAAGGTTTTAGTGCTGGGCTCTGATCATTACCAAGTTTCCGTTTGTCTGTAACCAGTCTCGAAACACAAACCAGGTTATTTATTGAATGTGATGTACAGTAGGTAGTTATTCAAAACCTATCTACCAAACCCATTTGCGAGTGGTTGAAAGGACGTCAATCACCAAACTCAATGCCCATGTACACAATACTAATAGGAAAAGCACATCGGAATTGACTAGAAGGATGCAGGACTGTAAACAAAAGGAAATTGACTCTCGTTGAACACATACCTTCTATCTGTTACTATAATTCGAGTTGCGTGCCTACACTCCGGCAGTATACATTTACTTTGAGATCAATAAGTGTCGGGTATAAATGGAATATGTGCCCTTTCCAATGACACACCCTAGAGTCGGATGAGAGGAACACGTAAAGAGGACACAATAGAGGACTTAATGTACAGCCCACGTCAAATCAAATTCTTTCAACAAAATACAGTCCATTAATTAATAAGAGTTGTTATGAATTACCACTACCCAATGCCCCCCGAACCCATTGTTGTTTGATTGTAAGTATTTATTATATCAATCATGTTCTCTTACTGTTCAGGGCTAATTATATACAGAGTCAATGGAACTTTTCTCATTCGACATGTGTGGTTGTCCAAATTTGGTAAAATAACTTTAACTAAATGATACCTTTGTCTGGTATAAGCGAATATAATTCTTCAGGGTAGTTTTAAAAATAATTTCTTCATTTGTTGGGGCCTTTAGTTTCATTGTTAAATCGATATGTCAAGTCTCGATTCAATATTGCCTCCAGTGTCATCTTCGTTATCCAACAGTTTTATTCCGTGCTACACTCACCATTACAACCCTGAATATACTGTTACTTTAGCTGTTAGTGGTTTAAAATGGGTAGTCAGACTTTCTCAAAACTACGTTGTGGACGGCTCGCTCTACAAGCCAAGATTTCTGTGCCGTGCAGTCTGATTGATGCCCACAAATTCCAAGGCAGCCAATGACCGTTGTCGCTTAATAGCCTAGTTTGAAGTGCACGCTCTGTCATAAGTGTTGTAATGGAGAGACTATGCAAAACTTGGATAGCTCCATAAGCTATTTTAAATAAAGGGCTATCATTTCTATCCGGCAAATAGAACATTAAGGTAGTAGAAGTGTTAATGCAGATGGCACATGGTGTAGGAATTCACGCCAAAATTCTCTCTTGAGCTGACAGTAGAATGTGAAAGCGTAAAATGGTTGGGAGAAATCGCTTGATTTTAATTTAACCAGGGTGAGATTTAAATATGTATATGTTGATGAACAACAGAGCTAAATGGATGTTGTACAGGCGGAGTCAAATGTCACAGAGGAATCAATACCAATCATGTCTCATCTGAACCAACACAATAAAGGTATTCGAAATGCATCATCAGAACACATGGTATCTCTACATATAGACTCCTATAGATAGATCATGCAACATAATGTTGCTTATTTGTATCCTGACCTAGCCTTGTATGCTGGATTTCTATTGGCACATGCACCCCAAATCTTGGGAACCCCACAACAGTCACGCGTATTTTTTTCTTTTCAAACATCCTTAGACTCCAACATTTGATTAAAATCGTCGCCGACTTATGTATAGTCTGTCTGCCACGAAACCATATGGTGTTTACAAAATGAGACTCCAAGAAATAGTCCAACGACTGGATGTGGATGTTATTTCAACTTTTAACACAAAACCTGCTCTTGATCATGTTTATAGTTGATTTCGATCACTGCTTTCCGACAGAATTCATACAGTCGTTGAAACCGCCTATTCCATTGGTCAGTGGATTTAAGGGAAAACCCCAGATGGCACTAGATTATGTGGCATAAGTCGACTCAGATAACAAGATAGAGGTTTCTAATGTGCCAAGGTTGATACACCCATGTCTTAACCTTGGCTCGCGAAGATGTTCGTTATGAGGCTACATTAATACACGCTGTTGTTGGAAGTATAGTTACGCGAAGGCAGCATGCAGTAAACTCTATAGAACGGATTTAGCGGGTATATTTAAAATTCTTGCTAGAGTTTAAACATATTAAAAGGCTGTATTTTCGTTATTTTGGGATAACACTTTCTTAGTTTGAACAGATTCTAGTTCAGAAAATTTTGCAGGTTGAAATCCGTCTGAGAATCGAACCCACAACCCTCAGAGTAAGGCACTGAATCGCCAGAAGTAAGTGCCGGACACCTAGACCACTCAGCCACCCGGCCTTCTGTCGCTGAGTGTTCTAGGTGGCCCGACGGGTTTCAACCTTCAAAATGTTCTGAACTAGAATCTGTTTAAACTAAGAAAATGTTATCCCAAAATAAGGAATATACTGCTAATCTTCACTTTCTAAAAGACACAATTTTTTTTTATCATATTAAAAGGCTGTAATTTACCCCCAAAAATACAACGCCCAGTTGTATGCCCATAATATATTTGAAAAAATATTGTTTGAACCGTAATCTTAATGCAGAAATGTGTAATATTCACGAACCTAACCTTATAATAATGTAGCAGTTTGAATACATACTGCTGTTTGTCTAGATGGGAAATGGAACCGTTTCTTCAGAAGACAAAGACGGATGTCTATTTAAGAAACAGTGCTCTTTGTGGGATATTTTAGATGTGTATAAGTGATCTCTGGATCGTGTTAATCATTAGACACTTTATATACAGGGTTATCACAAGATTGTGCGTTTCCAGGGACGCTGCTGTATCCCGGAACCCATTCGAATTCGACTGAAAACGGTGTCATGTTACTCATGTATAAGTTGCACAGATAGTCATGACTGGCACACACGTTTATGGATATCAACTACTCTAGTCACTTCACACAAGGTATCCATACAGTTACTAGTTTCATTGTCCAGTATAATATAGTAATAAGCATATAATTATAATCAAAATATGATTTCAGTTATGAGATATGAGCATCTTCAAAAGGTAAAGGGGGATACGATTTTATACAAGGAAATTGATGAAGCCAATTATTATTCCGTAAAGCTTTAAACATAACTATAAGAAAGACTGTGAAAATAACACATCTAAGCGCACACATTTTAAATACCATGGTAATGGTTTAGTTTTATGGCAAACCATTGACGTTAAAACAGCTATGCAGTTGGAAAATCAATAAAAACAAATATGCTGTTGACAAGTTCATAAAAACAGATATGCTATTGGAATGTCGATAAAACGCCGACTACTTGAGCGTCACACAAGTTCTACAAGTATCAACTCGCGTTCTGTAGATATACAAGGTAAAATTATTTCCTTTGTGAATACTGAGGCTTAATGGATTACATAAAAGGTAAGAAATTAACAGAGCAGAAATTAATTTCTAGCATCAAACAATCGAAGGAATGCATTAAAACTGAAATGAACCAAATGGAAAATCGACTGTAACAACCTATTAATTATAATGTAATTAACAAATCCACTTATGTAAGAAAGTTTCACCAAAAATCACCCATACACACCTTTAGAACAATAAATCTACTGAATATTTTGTACCATCACAAATATGATGTTTTGGAACGAATTCCATAGTGTGTTGCATTTGGCCTTAAAATCTCCTCAATGAATTTTCAATCACTAATGTAATAGTGTTGTAACATATTATGTTTTTCACCAAAATTCATCTATGTATGCCTTCAGAACAACACATCTGTTAAAAACAACTAGCGGTACACCTACAATATTTATTTTTCAAAGTGTATTCTATTAGTGGCTAAACTTGCAGTCAGTTTTCAACCACTTATCTTAAAGAGTTTTTAAACAGAGCTTTTTTTCACCAAAAATAATCTCTATACGCCTTCAAAACAATAAATCTTTAAACAAAAATTTAAACCTAAGCGAGAAAAATCTGCAGGCTTACAGTTATTACTAATAGATTTATTAATCTGAAGGCATTTAAAATTATTTTTTGGGGGGAAAAGATGACGTTGTTATAACATTAGTGGATTTGTATTAAATAAGTGACTGGGTCGTCCATCCGATGAATTGATTTCATTCGCTTCGCCTTAGAACAAATGTATCTATGTAGGCTATCGTGGTGTTTCTATCACAGTTCAACATTACACGAAATTAGCTCCTAGCAATGTGGTATCGCATATAAAGGCCCATATAATCCGGTAAGACCGGCTTGTAGAGTTGTAAGATACGACATAATTTTAGATTAAATTTGAGGTTTGGGTTATGTGGATTAGGTTTAAATGTCGGTTAGATTTAAGAATATGTCAAGCGTTTGGTTAAGGGTTAAGAATATGCAAAGGTTTAGCATTAGGCCAACCGAGATGTAGTTTCAAGTTGTGTCTTCAGGGGTACACGTGGTTTACACAGATGGACGGAGCTATAGACTATATAACCGGCATCTAAAGTTTTAAGTTTTGTCTTACATGACGGGCATAGGTGATTTACATTGACGGACAGTGCTATCTGGTTGTTCATCTAACCAGTTGAAAATGTGACCTTTCACGTGCCTTACATGCTATGACTGTTCAACTGGAACAAAATACCAAGCCGTTAACTTATATCTAATTTTAATCCGAATTAAGCTCGTATGAAAATCGTCTGTTAAAGCAAATCACCACAGCTCAATAGGCAATGGTCCAGATTCTCTGGGACTGAGGAAGCCCGTATGGGCAATCTCAGCTAATTTTGGCGAGGAAATTGTGATTGATCGATCTTACTTGATGCAAGATAAAGAGAAGAGGAAGAAGCAGAAAAAGAAGAAAAAATGAACATAAGAGCCACAATACAAACACAAATACATGATCTCGTGAACACGTACGTCAGTGTCAATACACTTGCTGTCCGTCGCATGTCTATATACCAGCATCACAATGGAAGAGTTGTACATAATGAAATAAGTAGTATAGAGAGGGCAACTCGGTTAATATTTGCTATAACATAATAATGAAGGGTTCTACGTTATCAAGTACTAATTGTTTACTACATAAATAGTAGTCGGGAGCCGTTTTGGCTCCCGGCTACTATTTAGTAATGTAGTAATATTTTATTACATACAAAGAAGGATTACCCTGCAAAAAATGTTCTATAGAAATTCTATCCAAAAAAGTTCTATAGAGTTTCTATAGAAAACACCTTTACAATTCTATAGAAATTTAGGACCATGTTCTATAGAAAAATATTCTATAGAATAGTTGTTCTAAAGAAATTTGTTCTATAGAAAAATGTTCTATAGAATATTGAAATTAATTATTTTATAGAAAACATTTTTTCTTCAAGTAAAAAGTATTTCCAAGATAAATAATAAATGGCACCTTCACATTAAGATTTCACCACCAAGTTCAAGCAAGTGTTGTAAGCAATTGCTCATATTACTGCCATAATAATAGAAAGAGCCTTGCAGATTCATTTAATGGTGCCCTTAAAATGACAAAAATATAACAATTATTTGAAAGTCTCTGAGTTTTATTAAGATATAAC
>JAQQZZ010046591.1:0-10220 GCA_030265115.1 Mopalia vespertina | reverse complement strand
AGCCCACACTGGAATGCTATAATTATTTTAATTTGTTGTCTGGATTTCCCCCCCCCCTTATTTATAATTTTAAAATGTTTTTCTTAATATATGGCTGGTTTAATATATTTAATTAATTTACATGTATAAAGACACATGTCAATTTGATTATTACGTTTATCAAATATTTAACCATGTCAACGGTTTAGTAAATAACACAATAGTTTTGAATAATATGTTATTTTATTTCTGCCTTCCAGGCAGCAGTGTTAAATGGAACCATAGATTACATTGCTCATCTACATGTACATTCCCTGATAGACTCACTTAGTGACTCGTCCCAGTCACTCCCTGGCTCGCCCTTTCTACCCAACTACAACAACACTCCAACAGAAATCCTTCACAGAAGAACGAGCTTAAGAAATAACTCGGACAGCAGAAATGTGGGCAGCGTTAGCAATACCTCAACATCTCCAGGTAACTAAATTCGTTATTCAATACGACTTCCTTCGCAATTACACTGAAAATGAACACACCCACAAAAATGTATTTTCACATTTTTGTTTATGTATTTAAGCTTCATTCGGTTTCATGTACCAATCGGGTACCTCTCGCGTGATTCTCGTTATTGCAGTGTCACCGGTAACCTATTTACTGCACAGTTGCACACTACCCACACACCTAAACAAGGCAAACGAATTCCATGTGGCTTACGGAAAGGCAAATTCAACTATGGACCTTATTATAGGCTGAGGCCATGACGGATGTAACGTGTGGAATAGTCACAACACAAATGAAACAATATGCATATAAAACATAATAACGTTTAAATATATGCCTATCTATAATTATAATAATAGTACAGTATAATTCAAATGTTACTGTTACGTGAGTTTGTTCTTCATACATATCAACTTTTTTTCAATACAAGAATATATGAAGGACCCCACATGCTTGAGGTAGGTCTATTATACAACGTAGTAGTTCACTTCACCTTCAAACGATGATGAATAGGCCTTTGATTTAGTATTGTTAATGTAGACATTGTCTGAGGGTAAAATATAATGGTCAAAAGACAAGAAAATATTCTTCTTCTTCCACAGTTTCCAGAGAACACTGTTGACATAGTCTGTCTCCAGGTGGTATACCTTTGCAACGTCCTCTTTCATTTTCTAATATATGGGTACTTACACGGATATTTGTGAAAGTAATCCGCCCTTACCAAACAACTGTACTCTTTTTTGTTATAAATGTATACATATATTAACAAACATACATATACTAGTTGGGCCTGTAACCCGTGTTTTGAATACCGGTGGAAGCGAAGAAATTTTTCTCTCTTCATTTATTAAATATACATAGCCATGCACATACACATCCATAAGCAATCTGAAAAGAAGGAACGACAACTCTGGAGAGAGAACTCTGCACAATGCAATATTTATGCCCCTTTTATAACATATCCGTACAATGCCTTTGTCTCTAGTTTTATTGTTTGAAATCATCTCTTAGATGTTGTTCTATTCATGTTAATAACATGCATTTTGTCTGAAAAGAAACCAGGAAGCTGCCTCGCCATTATCTACGAACAGATCTATCAGACAGCTCCGACATAACCGAATTCACCCACAAACATCCGAATGTTTGGTGAACATGCCGTGACTGATGGCGTCGGATTGTTTCTCTCCACTATTAAATACTTGTAAATTCCTTCTTCAAGTAACACAGACAATACCTTATTTGTGATTTCTTTTGGTCAAAAACTACTCTACGAGTTCCCCAGTAAACATTTTGTCGAGCCACGTAAACGTCCTTCAATGGACATGTCCACAGAGCGATCTTAGCCTAAGTTCATCTTGATTGTCATGGCGACCGGCATAGAATGTATTGTGTGGTCATGGTAATTAAGATCAACTTAGGCTAAGATCGCTTTGTAGAACAATATCCAGATAAAGAGGGCTTTACATGCAGACATCTACCACCTTATTGTTGTGGGATTCACCCACCCACAACATAAAGCAACGTTACTGGGTAAAGAAACTGTCCCCATCCTGAGATTCTCAGTTGGACAAAGTACTAGTTGGAGTAGAGTCAGCGTATTTTCATCAATACAGTCTATACTGCATTGAAGATACAGTTGATTCCATTTTCGGTTTTCGTTGTCACTTTTTTTAAAAGCCACTTTAAGCCTTTTTTGGACAGAAATGTCATTTTGGATTCGAAGTCTATGTGGACCGATTCAGAGTTTCTTACATACTATATTTTATTTTCCGTTTTGATCTAGCAAAATTAAAACAAGATGGCGTCTTGAGATACCTTTCATATTGAGAAATGTACAAGTCAACGTTTAAAGGTAATGGCTGGTCAGGCAGACCTAAGCTAGTGCCATGTATATGTGTTATAACACTCTAACCGTCCAACATTAAAAAAAATATATATTTCAAATGTGTTGCGTTGGCATATTTGATCTTTATAGGTATGTACTTCGTGTAAACAAAAACCTCGTGGATTCGTCAACAGGTATAGATATATAGTTAATCTTGCAAATTTTGTATCCATTTTAATTTCGAATATGAACTTCATACATTTTTTACACCAGAAAAGACCCAACTTTAAGTATAAAATTTTATTACTCATTTCACATAGTGGTGTTCTAACAGTCAATGTAGTTAAATACAGTACCGTATATAGTTGCTTGCAGGGGCAGTAACCGGCGAATGGATGCACTATGCGTATATAGTGCCCCATTATTGTGAATTGAAACCAAGCATGCTTCTACACAGACAACAATATTCCATAACACCCTAAGTAAAAAATTCAGGAATATTCCTCGAATAAATCACCAGTGGAATATTCCATAAATTTCAAGGAATATGACATGGAATTTGTCTCGGGGGCAAGGATTATTCCAAACATATTTATGGATTATCCTTAAGAAGTTACGAAAAATTCCACAAAAGTTAAGGAAAATTCCACATTAAAGACGTTTTGGAATAGTTTCCATAACTTTGTTAAGGATTTTGTTGTTACAGTGTATTAACTGTGCACGTGCACACGTCCATGTTAAGCCACTTTAGGCTGCCCTGCATGGTTGCAATTTAATACTTTCTTATAGCACTTTAGATCGGTGATTGTTGATAATCTACATTTATTCATAGCCTGCGTTGCGCATGTTGAATGTCCGTTTGACACGAGCAGCTCTATACTCAATTCCATAGACAAATTGGTTTATTTCACAATATTATATTGTTCAACAAAACCCACGTTTAACACATCTTGGTTGTTTGCTTTAGAGTACATAGTTGAACCCAAAGCTATAAATTGAGAGGAACAAGTGACACATATTTATAATTTGTCCGAATATAGGCCTACTCAGCGCTGTAAACAAACAAATAACAATAATAGAAAAAAGTAAATGTTATTTATACTTATGATCGGGGACATCAAAAAAAAAATTTATATTCTGTTAAAGGTCCGAGCAGTTGATCTTAAAATCAAGTGGACATTTTTTTTGTTTTTTCCTCTTCTAATCAAGCCTTCATTCATAGCCCTAGGCCCTAAATTTAACTTTATTATCACCAGTTCGTATCCTACTGTAGGCCTACTTCAACACATTTTTTCCTGCCTCATAATTTAGCCACTCGCTTTTTAAAACTCTAATTCTCCATAGAGACACAAAAATCATTCCTTAATTCTCCATACTTCCATATTTCAACACAGGTTGTTTATTTTATACCACATAAAAACCATACGTTTGACAGCAGTAAGTAACATGTCAACAAACAGATCACGTGTGACCACATTTCATTCATCGCCCCAGAAGAGTAAGCTTTATTTCAAGCGCAAATTCCGATTGGTCTGGTACGCCGTAATGTGAGCTAAAAAAAACCTTAAGTATGGCGTTAAACCCCAATCAAACTAACAAACAAATCTACATTCCTTCCTTCCTTATTCTAAAATTCATACATCCATGTGTTGGCGAGAAAGTGAAAATGAACAAATTACAGCTGTTGGAATAATTTCGCAAAACTATGACAGTGTTTCAAAATTGTTATCAAAATATATAGAACGTTACTATTGAAACATGTTTCATGTTGCACGTGGTGTTGACAGCCACTCTGATGAGTGCTGGTATAATCGGCAAATATTTACCCTCGAGAAGTCGCTCAGACCCCCGCGAAACTCCCTAGGACTAACATCGATTTCTATCGTGAGTTATTATTTTATGGGATTACCGGAAACATGCTGGGTAAGTTGTCACGTTCAACATTTCTTTTTATAAAAATGTCATCTCAATTCATGATCATAAGTTTATAAAATGTGGAGGGGAAAAGTTTTAATATAAAAAGGCGCTCTTCCGTGATGTTTTTGTTTAAATTTTATTTTTCGGCCATTGCAACCAACAATCACAGGTTGGTTAGGGTTAGTTAGTGCTACATTTAGGCTTAGTGTTAGTTTTAGAGTAAGGTCTAGTGTTAGTTATTACAAATTTTAGATTATTTTGTAAAGTGACGGACCAATTCTATACAGTTGCTCCGATTTTTCTTTCTGTTGCTTAATATAGACTGTGAAGCACAAAGAAAGATTTAAAAGATTTTTTTTTTTAGTTTTGGAAGTACATGTAGACCCTTCGCGCTGCTCTATTAAACTCCATTTAATTGTTTTAACAAGATTTGTAAAATTCCTACCCTCGAGCATTGGATATGTTCACATCCCATATGTCTACATCCCTAATGAATTTTGGCACAAGAAAAACAAACAAAAGACAGAGAAAAGGTTGTCCGTTTCTGTTGTGAAATCGGTGGTCTGTTTTTAGGTGCCAAAAAGCTGCACTCACTGTGTCAGCCATTCGAAGCGTGACCCATCATTTCATTCAAAATGGCACTTAATTCCACTTTCTTTCTCCTAGAGGACTCGTTCAGCTCTGATGACGATGGTATGCTAATTGTTGACCCAGACGACGTCAATTCTTGCCATTTGGAGTTCACCGAAACTGATTTCATGCAGGAGAACCCTATCCCAAACTCGGTAAGTCGAAGCTTGTTTTAATAATCCTAGTCCGAGTAGCTCTGACGTTTTGTTTCTGATAATGCCTGACCGCTAATTTGTTTTTACCCGACATAGAATATTGAATAACACAAAAACTAATCGCGTGAGCCCCTCGGACTAGAAAAACGGTAGCCTATAATAGATTACATTTAAATGTTATAACATAACGTAGAAATCAATTTCAGGGCGAGTATAAATGAATTTCGGGCCGTATATAATTTCAGGGCGGGTAAAATCAATTTCGGACCGGGTAGAAATTAAAAAAAGATATCTATTTCCCATATTGGCCGCCGTAGCTATAGGATTACGGTATACCCAATATTTTCCTTCATCAAAAAGATTAATGGCTATTTGATAAATTAATCGACAGTGCTAATTTTCTTATCTAGGGTAGCCTAACGGTTGAATATTTACAGTTATAATTTTGGTGAGCAAATGGACGAAATTGAAAGAGGTGATATTTGCTATAAACTTATAAATATGTGTATAGACCTACAGCATTTCAAACGACTTTAACAAGTCAGTTACACGGTGTCTGGTTTCCTATAACTTCAAATGACTATACATTTAAATCGAGCTGGTGTATTTTTTGGACAGCGTGAATTGTCTATTATACTCATAAAATTTTATTTTAAGCATTGTTTGAAACCTTTGTTTTTACATAGTTTTTATAACATTATTTTAGGTAATAATAAATAATAACACGGACTATTAGTATTTACAAATATGTTTTTGTCCTGTTGATCAATACTTGATAATAAAAAAAAATCAGTTAACTTTGGATGACATTTTACTGATACATGTAGTGCTATTGCTTTCTCTTTTTTATGCAAGGTCACACTGTATTTAAATAAATAAGTACGGTAGAATAAAAAGTTAACATAAATCTGACAAGTAAAATAACTAAATTGTAAACGGATTTTCGGGTTTAAATCTTTAAATCCGGAGACAGCTGGCAGATATATCCCATCGTTCATTTCATTCTGATTGATGCGTGGCTCTGACGTTAGTTTTTGACAGACAGAAAATAACACAAACTATATCGTTTGAGCCTCTCGGAATATTGACAATATATATTACTCAGAAGGTTTGTATAACTGCTATCGTGTGGTGTCGTTACATGAATTTTAAGTTGTTTCTGAATAAAATTATACGTTTTTATCGGTACAACCTGTCAGGCATTGTAAAAAACAAAGTAATTGCTATATACATTGCATGTATGTCTTAATTTGTTGGTCAAACATAATTTACTTTCCATATCGAAATAATTCCAAAGAAATATTTGCAAAAAAAAAAAAGAATATCATATATCTGGAATGTTAGTTAAACATTAATTTCCATTTTCTAGGTCCCCGAGCCGGAAAGTTATGACGTTGTTGTTGGTCAGTTATTACGTCTATTACCATGTGACTTCACCCATTATACTGATTCCACAGAGCAGTTGGTAAGTAGCTGGGAAGTGTTTATTATTATCGTATTTGAAATTCTTTTGGTTGATGGTTTGTGAAAATTTATAAAATACAATAAAATAGCTATATTTAGGACTGATTTCAACATCATTATTCAGAGCCGGATTAAAACCATAGACATTTCGGCCTGGTAACAAATTATAACGTTTACCTTTAATAAAGTATATTTTTCGTTCAATAATACGATGTTTTTATAAAACTTAAACCAGTGTAACAAAGGCCAACATCGAATTCTGAAGTTCGGTATTAACTGTCAATCTCTACACGAGTTCCCCGTTCTTGTATATATATATACAGAGGCGAGTCCAAGGACCCGAAACTCAAACTAGTAGAGAAAGCTGAATTATGTTTCCATATTCTGTAGTATGACGACGGGGTTTTTTAAAATTATTCATTGAAGATTTACAGTTGATCATCTAGTAGAGAGTTAGTCCGAGGGACTCAGACGATAGTTTTTGAGTTCGGTCAAGCATTATCAAAAACAAAACGTACAAGGTGGGTCGACCCCAGAGTGTCTGCCCTTTATCTTTTCTGTATACATAGACGGTCTCTATGGTACCGAGCCCCTGTTGTGCAGTTCGGCTTTGGTCGCAAAATCCCCACTTTCGTGACGTCACGTTCTGGAATTTCGAGTATTCATTTTGAGTATAACTTTGATCTATTGTTTCGGGCCAACAAAAACTTGAAACAACTACATTTGCCCGCGAGAAAAAGAATGAGTAAACAAACAAATTATATTATATTTGTTAGAGGTCAAGCCACTGTAAAGTCCGAATTCAAAACGGTTGCTTTTTAAAACTTGCTTGTTTCTTTGGCGTTTTTTGTATGTGTGTATTAATTTATTTATATATACTGGTTAGGCTCAACATTTTTCGTCAAGTTGACTCATATTATAAAGGTAGACTGCTTATTTTGATTATTTTAAGTAGATCAGGCTAACACATTACAATTTAAGGGTAATACGAAGGTTTCGAGTTATGACGTTACGACAACAGAGTGACGTCCCTTTGCGAAATGACGTTGCCATTTTATGGCACTGTAGGGCAGTCAGTCTGTCTATACTTTAACATTGCGTGTTGTGGTTTTCAGGGAAATATAGCTTTAAAATTGTAACTGTTGCAAAAAATAATATTTTTCGCTATGGGAAAAGTAAATTCATATGGTTTTATTAACGTTTACCTGTTAATTTGCAATATTCCCTATACCACACATGTTAAAAATCGCGGATTTGCCCTCCCTTGCCATAAACCGGTAACGTTATTTCGCAAAGGGATGTCACTCTGTTGTCGTAACGTCATAACTGGAAACCCCCGTATTAAAAGACTCCATATCGTTTAACAGATCTGTTTTTAAAAATCATTATTGAGTAACCGATCAGGTTTCAATTTCCAGACGTCTTTGCTTGTTCTTTTGGATGCCAATAAAGCTTTCCCTTCCTGCGCAGACGCTCTCAATTCTCCTGTTTTTGTTCGGCAATCAGTTTTTAGCGAGCTTCAAGAATTACTATGGTTTGATTTCATGACAACTAGGCATGAATGGTGATAATATATCATTGAAAGCTTTCCTTGCTTCTGATTATTCAAGAATTCCCATGTCTGATGGAGTAGCACTCCTCGAAGTCTTACACTAGCGTACCTGTTATATAATTTCTTATTGCCTTCTGTAATCTTATTTCACTGATATTCCTGACCCAGTGTAGAGCAGTGAGTTTGTAATAAGTGTGGCCGGGGCTTGGTTGGTGCTAACTGCCAGAAGCTAAGAATCAACAGAAAACCAATTTGTTGTGATGCAGTCTCTTGTATTGTTCTCTGTTCACTTGTTGTTAAATGCTTTGAGGTCTTTGCTTTGGTACTTCCTCTGGAAAAGGACAGTTTGTTTGAAAAGTAGCAATGCTGTCTTTACTTTATAGCAATAGAGGAAGATTAACTTTCTAACACTATGAAAACATTTCACATCTTGGTCGTGCTAGTGTCGATCATTGTTGTAATATACTGCCGTCATAGAAGTGAAATACATGTACCCTTAAGCATGGCGTAAAACACCAATCAATAAATCTTTGCCTTATATCTTTCATTGTTTGTTGCTATTGATGAGAATATGGTTTCCTCCAACAAATACTTATAACTGTTAGCATGGTGCAAAACCTCAATGGATCAAGCAGAAGTACAATGATGATTGGCACATTATAGAATTAGTCCAATGTCAGACACATCCGATTAAAATAACCTTTGTATCAGATAACTCTTCACTGTCCTTAAATGTATTTGGCAGACTGATTTCTATTTCTTAAATAATGGGTGTGCTGAATATTTCACACACTTTCTATAGAATACAAGTAGTAACCATCTCTCGATATATCAGTAGGTTACTATTCAAGATTAGGATCAATTCAAAAACTTGTCTCGGTTTGTTTTTCATTTTCTTGTCAGTGTTTCATTTTCTTGTCACAGTGTTTTTCATTTTCTTGTCACAGTGTTTTTCATTTTCTTGTCACAGTGTTTTTCATTTTCTTGTCACAGTGATTTTCATTTTCTTGTCACAGTGTTTTTCATTTTCTTGTCACAGTGTTTTTCATTTTCTTGTCAGTGATTTTTAAGACAAAGTTTGTTGAACTCTGTCAATCTTATAAACCTTGTACGCCATAAAATAGTGTTACCATCAGATCATTAATGAGGTTTCAACGGGATAACTAAAACACGATACTAGTTAAAATGTCTAAGACCTTTGTGATTTTATGATGCGTTCACTAAAACCTATATGATCTTGTGGGAAACTCACTACTGGAATGTCTTGTCCTGTTCTAGATTAGGGACATTCTTTCCACAATGGCCACCATCGTTACCGCTGACAACAACCAATCAGCTTTAATATATAGACCAATAACTGTCTTGTCTCTCAGCCTCTATTGGCAGATAAAATTCCTATAAAGTCATCCTGGTTGAAAGTATTTGCTGATAACAAGCCAGCGTCATGTCTTACTATCTAACGGTTTCTGTCACTGTTTCTTCACTGAGACGAGTATTGCCAGGAAGTTGGCTCAGTGAGGTAGTTGGTGGGGGGCCCTTGTACTCTAAGCTAAAGAGGCAAGGTCAACCTAGTCCAACTGCCCTGAGTTTATGCAGTATCAAAGTTTATTCATCAAATAAAACTTGTAAAAATAAAAAAATATTTATTTGTTAATAATCTTGCACTATACTCCAGGAATCCTGTAATCAATTTAACGTGTACGAAGGTGGGACGAGAATCTAGCTTTACTTGATAAAGCTTTTCATGTCGCAGCTGTCATAATGGCTTTCATTTGAAACCGCAATGGGTGACAGGGGTTCTCCCCAATCCCCTTTCATTCACATTTCATAGAAGAAAATGCCAATTTAATATGTTTAGTCACTCCTAAACTTCTACTTAGCGTACAAAGTTGGGAGTTGAACTAATGAACTAATAACTCCTCAGATTCTAGAGTAATGCCAAATCCAGTCACTTGGTGGAACCGTGTCTCTTTAACTGGATAGCATGGAGTAGATGTGTGGTCATGTCTGGCACTGACTGTAAAGTATGCAAATTATGTCTTCTTCAAACATGTTTTATGTCCTGGTATCGTGCTTTCTATCTTGTCATCGTTTAATGCCAGTGATATGCAGGGTGTTCAAGGTTATTTAATGCCTGTGATGTGCAGGGTGTTCAGGGTTGTTTCATGCCAGTGATATGCAGGGTGTTCAGGTTATT
>JAQQZZ010046580.1:0-10220 GCA_030265115.1 Mopalia vespertina | reverse complement strand
AGAATGTCACCAGACCGCATTTTTGTTACATTTTTTACAGTTCCAGCCGTAGCTATTAGTGTCTTGTTCAACGCAAAAGGCGATATTTTTGTTACTGATTTATTTTCTTCTTGGCTACTTATCACCAAAAATTTAGGCCAATTTTCTTTTATGTTTTCAGTTAAATTAATTTCTACTGCTTTTCTTTTTTTTCCATAATTTATCGGGTTGGGAGGGGATGCCATCATAAGGCGTTTAATGTTTCACCACCCATGTCCCCCACCCTCCACGGAGTACCAACAAGGGTGAAACCTCCCCTGCGGTGACCAGCAGGGGCAGATAACGAGGGTTCCATGGGTGGTATACTTAAACAGGAAACTAAATAATAATTCTGCTCTGCTGAGGGGGGAATTGTTCCCCAGCAGAGCCAAAAAGTATATCCTGCTGTTTCCCACTTAATTGACCCATGAGCCATCGCCTTCTGCAATGATCTAAATTTAAGGCAGGATGGAATTACCTATTTTTTTTTATCATTTTACTGTTGTTCAGCTTTGATTTATTTAATTACGATGGAATTAATAAATGATCATTTCAGGGCTCGACGTGACCAGTCGATTGATAAGATCGGGCCAATCTACCACCCGTCTAGGAGAATATTTAGCCAAAGTGATGTGTTGGAGCAACATGGCTATGGGGCACCCTTTTGCCAGTCAAGTTTGCCCCTCAATCACCAGGATCTCATTTTCCTCCGACACGGGATGCAACCTACGGCTAACAGGTTGCCTCTTTTCTCGCGTCTTACGATCGACCGAGGAAGCCGGGGGAGTATTCTGAAGGGCCTGCTGGTGTAATACGGCCCACCCGCTCCCCACGGGGGCAGACATATCGATATACAATGACAGTGACTATGTACATGGTATAGGAATGTGTTATTAATATGTAGCAAACAAGATATCCGGCATGGGTTCATAAAAAAAGAAACCGGAAAACTGGTATTTCAGAGAAATATAAATTAACCAATAAATAATGAGAGTTCCAAGCGGTTTGATACAGAGAGAAGTTTTGCCTTTAGCAGAAGAATTTTTAAATTTTTCTTTTGCTTGTATGCTACAATGGGTTTTGTGAGAAAGGATCCGATATTTAAGGCACGATGTTTTGATATTCCTGTATAATGTGACTAACTAACCGGATGATTGGTAGATCCTATTGGAATACAAATGCATTTTGTCTTTCTTAGTCCCTTTACCAAATTCCAAATTAAATCTCAATGGAAACAACGTTTAAAGAATTTGAATCCAATAAACTTAATGCATATATAAGTAGAGGTCATCCTGACGGTTGTTCTGTAGATCAGGGGCCGGTTGCTTAAAGCGCTATTTAATTAATCCGCTAGTAGATGACGTCACCCCATGTTAAAGGTCTATCGCTAATTCTCTATTAGCAAATTTAATCGGGTTTTATTGACTATAATCGACGTGACAGGAAACGAAATTGGTAAATTATACTGAAAGCTGAAAATAATTAAATCACGACAATGTTGAAAAGGACAGTTTAGATTACATATAGTAAGGAAACTGCTCTGTCGCTATAGTTGTGACTTCAACAAGAGGAGATCGAGGAACAATAGAGAGACAGACACGCATTGGCTATAAACCCTGTCTATGTTTTCACTTGAGGGCAAAAAAATCCTCAAATGATGACATGTACAAAATTTGCTTTGCTTCTGGCTTTATTGGAATATTCGCCAACATAATGATCGTTTTGAATATACTTACCCGATGGGAAATTATACAAACAGAAACCATCTGCTTTAGATAACGAGCACAGCCTTCTGAATCAGTTCATCTTCTATTTTGTGCCATTTTAGTAAACATGACTGGCATCTAAGCCAAACAACCAAGACAAGTTGTAATTCTTGACAAACACCTTTTGATAACGAAGTCTGACAGTAGAATGTACACCGACTTAACCAAAAGGAAACTAACCGAGAACTTATCTTGTCGTGCTCATTCTTTCAGGTAAATTGTGAAGGCACTATGATTGTTGTCTGCTGTGTTTGAGGGAATCTTTGGTTGGTGTTATCCAGAATAATGCTTAGGTTGATTTATCGGCTGGCACGTATTCTCTCGACGAAGTATCACCTGGGCGACTAGTCTACTAATACAGTAGGCTGAGAGATCTGTATACGAAATATTAAATAACAAACTGTTTTATTTTCAATTAGGCTTCCGAGACATGTATATACTGTAAGCTGGACTGGTTGAGATTGTGCATCAACATATATTCGCGGAGAAAAACGTTAAATGCAATTTATATTTTTTAAAAATGATATGCATTCTAATTAAGCTATATTCTTTACTAATGAAGTTTGGATTGTGCAATGCTATGTATGGTATTTATATCCTGTTCATACAAACCACAGCACCCACTAATAAACATTGATTTCTCATGTCACAAGGTTTCACGGGTACTATAAAAAAAACATGGCCGCCTCCACGACCCGTGAAAAGACCACCGTGTACAACTGGCTTATATAAAATCGACGTTTCATATAAAATCGACGTGTAATATAAATTCAACGGGTAATATAAAATATAAATATTAAAAAGTCGTTATAAGCCAAATATAAAACCAAATATAAAACCCAGCTAGATACCTCAGCTTCGGTAGACCATAGTCCTGTTTCTGTGACATATTTAACCGAAGAAGCAACCTGGAATGGACTAGTGGTGAAACGGGTAATCCAGTACCCGTGAACCGTTACAATGTACGTGAGATGTCAATAACTGCAAAACGGATTTTAAATTATTTAACACACATCTGACGGCAGGGCCTATTCATGCCTTTTCATGGCTTAGAAAAAACGTTTAAATTAAGCATAGGCAAATCACATGCAATTTGGAAAATTTGACATATCGAATAATCGATCGATTGATTGATAATTGATTGATTGATTGTGTGAGTGGCGTTGAATGACGCGGTGAACTTATATGACGGTGATTTGCAGTCCTCAAGCCAAGCAAAATGGATTTTGGTGACTGCTCCATTCATTTGAAATTATTTCATACATATATGACGGCTGGGCATATTTAAAAAAAAACGTTTAAAATAAGTATATGGAAATCACATGCAATTGAGAAAATTTGACATATTGAATGATCGATCAACTAATTGATTGATTGTGTAGGTGGCATTGAATGACCTGGTTACCTTATATGACGGCGATTTGCACCCCTCAAGCGAAATGATATGGGGGTTGGAAATAATTGGCTCATGTTTAGAACACTATAATATAACTTTGATTTACGAATTTATCTTTGATATCAATAATAAAAAGAATATTACACAGTGCAGTTTGAATACCATAATATTGCTCTTGTGAATGGTGGAAAGGATAACCCACTCAACGCTTCACGTCTAGTGCGCTATCTTTTTCACCACTCAATCGAGCAATATTGATGGTATACAAACTTCACTGTATAATATCCTCTATTTATTCAATCGAATTATTAATCAAGACTATACAACTTTTATAGCTCATAGGCAACACACAACTTTAAGAGAATGACACACTGCACGTGTCAGTTATGTTCGATATGCTTGTATCTTCGAGAGTATGAACGGTGAATAAAATATAAAAAATGGCAAAGGTCAGTGGCCCTGATTGTAGGCAAGAATCTCGGACAGCCGGCGTTCAGAGGTATGGAATAATTTGGAGCTAGTTGACGAAGGAACTAAAACCGTAACGTCAGATACGCAATGCAAAAATTGCTTACGCAAGTTCCACATCTAACATGAAAAACCATCTAAGGTTTAAACATCCAACTCTTGGTACATCGTCTCAGCCGACAACACTGAAGCAGTCAACACTGTCTTTCAACAAGAAAATAATGACGCGTGGAAAATGGCAAGAGATCACTCTAAGTTTGGTTGATTTCAGACATGAGGCCTTTCAGCATTGTCAACGGCCAATGATTTAGAAATTTTGTTTCCGAGTTAGATTCATCCTTTCAAGTCCCATCTCATACGACGATTAAAAACTACACTACTATGATGGATTAAAAATTCAACTTAATTGAGAAGGAGATTGCCGGTCAAACCGCCTAGCTCTGACAACTGATGCCTGGACTAGCTGCGCTACAGAAGGGTATGTTACAGTGACTTCCCACTTCATTGACAGTTACTGGAACTTACACCACAAAGTTCTGTCTACAGCACAAAACAGCGATCGACACAGCGGTGAACACCTAGATGAGGAATTACGAGAACACGTGAACAATTTTAATATTCCCGAGGATAAAATATCTGCGGTTACAACAGACAACGCCTCGAATATAGTTCCATGCATGACAATGCTCAACCTGACACATGTAAGATGTTTTGGCCACACGCTGCAGCTCAGCGTTGATATTGGCCTGTCACAAGGGCCCATAGCAAAGGCCGCTTCATATGGACGTAACACCAGTATTAAAGCCAATACAGTAAGCCACCACGACCATGTGCTCAAAGACATTCCCCACCGTAAGAATGATATACTAGTATCCCATAGTTTCTGTGCTTTTAAAAAGTAACATTGCGACCTTGACCTCTGACTCCAATATCTTAACTGAGTTCAAAAGGGCTGTACGGGAAGATTTGAGCCAGCCGTTTAAACAGGAGGAACTCCACAAACATTAACATTTTGAAGTGACTAAGAACAAACTGCTGTCTTGGGAACATTACTTAACATAAACAGCACATAAGACAAGTCCATCAGTATGCCAGAAAAAACTCTCCCGGATAGTCCGTGTGTAAGCGGTATGGATAACACAAATCTAACAAGTGCGCTAAGCCTGCCGCATACAAGCGATTCTCCGCCGGCGACAGCTTTTGCCGCACACGGAGCGATTCCGAGTCTGCGATTGTTCCAAATTTAGCTAACATTTATACCACGTGACTAACACTTGACAAGATTTTTTTAAAAATGACTCATTGAAAATTGTATATAAATTTTAGCTTTGATTTTGAACATTATAGGTGCAGATGACGAAGCTAGCTTAATATTATACATGCGTAAACATTTTTTAAAGTTAAATCATGCGACTCTATCTCGGTTACTGATTGGATGCCGCACACGGAGCGATTTCCATGAGATTTTTAGTCGCCGACGGAGAGTTGCTCGTGTGCGGCGGGCTTTACAGTCCCGGACTCAAGGAAACCATGATCAGTCAAATGTTGCTATGGCTTATAGGTTGGGAGATTTGTACGACAACCCATTATGTTCTCATAGCAGCCTTAATCCGAAACTTGTGGAATTGAAAAGTTACAGAGCCGAAAAAAGTGCGACAGATAAATCTCCCACTGAATCGTGGAAACAAAACTGCCACAGATTTCCGTCACCGCTTGCAAGACAGTTTCTTGCCATACCGCGAACATCAGTACCATCAGAGCGTATATTTTTTGCGGTTGGAAACATTGTTACTAACAAGAGGACAAGCCTCGATCAAGACACAATTAATGAACTAATTTTCATCCGTGAAAATCTTCTCGACAAGACAAAATGTCTGTATTTTTCTTTAAAATTTTGTTAAGCTGATTTTATATTTTGAGTTAAGATTTTATATTAGGCAGTGAGTTTTTTATATTTGGCTGTGAGAAATAATTTTATATTATAGGCGTAGTGATTTTATATTACACATCATTTTCATATTAGCTGGTTGTACAACCGCCAAAACAGGCCAGTGAGTTTCCAAACAAGTCGACCGTGGAACTGACTACAGGAAATAGACGACTGAAATTTCCTTTTCTATTTGTTATTGTAACACTTTCGGGCAGGGAGCATTTTGATATTCTCGAATCAGACGTAGTCAGTGAGATAATGCATGGTGGCCATAATCGAGTAGTCCCATAAGATAAGACAAATTGATAAATGGTTCAATGAGTGTCACACATACTACTGTTGAAGGCTTTTTTTTTTAGAGTTTATTTTGTACTACCTCGTTCTATACACCTTGCTAAATGTACCAGCAGATGTGTGAATTACACTTTTTAGATTGAGGAAGAGTTTTTGGCCGACATTTCCACGAACATACACAATCAATACCCAAATAATCTTTTTTTTTTTGTTGCTTTAAGTCGCGAATTCTGTTTGCTGGTAGATGATGTTTGTTAACATGATTCTGAACATTTGTTTGTAATATTTTGTGGTTAGATATTATTACAGTGTTGACGCGGACTCCAATAATTTGGATAAAATGAACAGAAAATACAGTAAATATTTTTGCAAACTGAACATGACATTCACAGTCCGGAGAGCACAATGATGGCGGCTTCCCGTGATAAACGATGCAAATTGTATTTATTAAATAAATGAATGAAACCAGAATAGGATAAATTTGTTTTATCCTTCCCTTAGGACAGTCATGATATACTTAGTCCATACTAAGCTTAGGAATTATAATATTGAGATAGATCAAGCCTTGCGTCAACCAGAGAATGGCCATGTTTTTAAAAATTGATTGATTGATTGACTCGGAATTGCCTAGGGGATAAATACTAATACTCCTCAAGTAAGTTCATAAGAAGTAACAATAAATGTGAATCTTATCAAGCTCGATTATCGAATTATATTAAACAAATCCCTATACACAGGATAACACTGAACGGAGTACAATTGTCCATTCATGGTCAATAAAAAATAAGTACCAAAAGCTGCTATGCCTGAGCACGATATGTCGTTTAGTTCATACATGGTGCCATTAAACAATGAAATAAATAGGCCTGGATACCCAATCAGTGAAAATCAGGTTCTTCTTGAAATAATTATAGTGTACTGACGGTATAAAATCCCCAAAACAAAAGACAAAAACTAACACTATCAAACGAAACACTCTCCCGCTCCAACCACTGACGTGTCAACACAAGCCATTTAACGTTGGAACGCATGTTGTAATTACACTTCAAGCTATTAATCAATCTAATTCCCTTTGATACACCATAACCTATTGTTGAGCATTCAGTTGTGTTTTTGCTCTGTGTTTTTAACAAGCGGGAAGGTGAATTGAGCGCTGACGAACTGACATAATTTAAAAACGGTATAAATTATTCATCTGTTATATCATGTGTCAACGTCGAGTGAAAAGACTATTTTCAAGAAGGTGCAAGTCGATATTACGCACCCAGCTGGTATATGTATCACCTTTATGCGACTTGATTGATTGTTCTCTCACGGTTAGGGCCATGCCTTGTTAAATTTCTCTTGGTAAATAAACTCTAAATATGCACTCGGAAGTAATTGAATGCACTCTACTCGGACGTCAAACGATCGTGGCTATTATGATATGTATTTTTAAAAAAATCAACTGATAAACAGTCCGCGTTGTGTAGATAATTCACAGTTTTCGCCTGTTTTGGGCTCACAACATAATGCACTCCTGTACGTATTCTTAAGCCTTATGACAGTAGCTAGGTTTTTTTAAGTGTTGTGAGTAGTGGGCATGCCCTAGTTAATAGGCTTCCGGTGAACACAATGTATGATTTTGATGCATTTTCATACATCTATCTCTGCCATGCGTAAGGAAGATTCTTGTACCTCTGTGACGAGAATCTCTCGAGGTTTAGCTAAACACGATTGTAATATGTTCCATAGGATGGAGTTAAGACCAATCCACAAATGATCCAGGTGAGAGGTTTGGTGGTTAACGTGTTCGCCTACTGATGCTACTTCGATGTACCGTTCACGGGTTCAAGTCCGTCTGTCGACTATCAGGTATATGAGCGAGCCACCTATGTGGCTCCGACAATCGCTGGGGTGGCTTTTACAATATTTTCTCACTGTTTTTCATCGTATTTAGACAAGGAACAGCCTCTGCCAGAGCTTTCCGAGACTCTCCGTGACAATTGGTTACATGAACCACCATATATTTAACCACAATACTAAAGAATGTGGGCGAAATTATTTAATTTTCTTGTTCGACCTTCAATCAATGATATTTGTTTTCAAAGTACCATGTCATCCATAATGCTCAAAGTACCATGTCATCCATTGAGCATTATGGGTTTACTGAGTCGGGTGAAGCACCGTCTCTTATTCACTTCGATGGCACCCCTGATACACAGCTAATCAAGTTTTGCCTTACAATATGTTGAACAAACATGGTGTTTCCTGGCCTTGTTCGAAGTGGGATTGTAAATAGACCTCAAAAGAACAGGAACAGACATACTGTCGCTTGATATGGGCAAAAATAGTTACTAACACGTCAATTAATTACCACTGTCCACAATACTTGTTAGCTTAGGTTGGGGTGATTGGTGAGGAACCTCACGTCTTGTCTCGTTCATTTCATTCCTTGCCATTGTAAGATGCAGTGGTTCAATCAGAAGCCAAAAGTTTCAGGCTAGACTCAAAGAAAACTCATGCCAAATTTTTCTCAATAAAAGATTCCCTATCTTCCTTGTGGACCTAATCTAAACAGAAAGATCGTATATGTGAAAGTGATTGAAGGCATTGTAGTATTGTGTAGAGAGGTTCCATTCGCAAATACTCAGTTGCCAATATGACAAATGAAATGCGTTATTGGCCATCGAACCATAGTGTCAAAGCGGAATTATTTCTAAATCACAGCGACGTGTTAAATTATATTCTACGGTACGGGCTGTTTTAAAGAGTTTCAGGTTACCCAGGTGCTCTCTGAGTTCAGGGCAAACAGGAAGCCGATCTGTTTTGTGGTGTATTTCTTCTATGTCCTGTCAGTGTCCAGCATTGGATTTGTTTGTTGCCAGCTGTGTCGATCGTAGTTGTCTCCACCCAATTGGACCGGCACGCCGTCGTGTTAGAGAAATAACATCAAGTACGGCGTAAATCTCAAACATAAAGCAGAACAAATTGCGACATACTTTGTCCTTAAAACTCAACTGTGTGCCATACGCAAACAACTATATTTGTCAAAGTAGACACGGCTGCCTCTTTTGTAGGGCTGTTTGTAATGAAAGTGGAACATCTTCTTTCATTAGCACTGTATCAGTATTTGTTTGTCATATTGAGGTAGATACGGATTTGCAATCAAACGCCGTCTGTATTTTCGTTTAAATTACGCACCACTGCATATCCGGTGTTAGCGTAATGCAAGTCTCATTTCCGGACACTCCAAGAATTAAAACAACATATTTATTTAATTTGAAAGTTGAAATGTACTAGCTGTCAAAACCATTGAGTAGCTGATTTATTACCGGCGGTTCATATTTTAATAGGAGAAATTTGAGCAGAAAATAAAACAACAGGAAAGGGAAATGTGCAGATTATTTTTAGAGGATAGCTTTCTAGTTAAAGCGCTTATGTTTCAGAAAAGAAATGTAATACCATGGTTGTAAAAAGCCAGACTTTGACAAGTGTTTTGTCGAGTATCTGTAAAATGATGGACCGAGAAATAGCTTTTTCTGTGTCTAATTGTGGATTAATTGGACAGGAAATCCAATTGAAGGCGTTCGTGTTTAGATAAGAACATTTCACTACAGGTCTGATATTCAATGATAGGGGTTTTATCCCAAATGAATATGCACATAAATAAATGACAAGACATATTTACAGATGCTGTTTTTTCTTCAGTTTAAACAAACGAGAGCTAAGATTCAGCTAACTCTAACACGAAATTTGAATACTCGCTCACTCTCGATTTTTTCCGCAGGCAAGAAAGGTAAAGCCGTACTCTACGTTTAAAATAAAACATATATAGATGAAACAGCATTTTGACAATTCCCCAAAATATTTGTCGGTGATATGAAGAATATTTTGTAATATTATAACAAAGAATCTAGACCTTTTACCTATTACTGATATTTTTTGGCGTGTGATTTCTGTGGCATCACAATGTATCAATCTATATGTTTGTTCATACAAGATTAAGAATAAATTTTCTTCGTCGTCTTAAATGTTAAATGAAGCCAATATTCACATTAAGCGCTTGGTATGCGTTATTTTTTCTTTACACCATTCGAGCTGACCAGCTTTTGATAATCTAGCTCGTTATATAATAATACCTCAATGTTTGCTGGCGGATATCCAGAATACTGATGCCAGCGCATTTTAATATTTGACAAAACGCTGTATTTGAGATGTATCTGTTCATAGGAATTTAGTGAGTGCCTCGTTTATTCCCGACAGATGGCTACAACTACTACCATTGGTCATTTTCTGGTAGCAGTCGGAAATCCATGGTTGGTGTAAATTACACAGTACACTTTGCTTATGGTAAAAGCATCTTCCC
>JAQQZZ010046579.1:0-23614 GCA_030265115.1 Mopalia vespertina | reverse complement strand
ATTTATAGGTTTCCCAAATTGTTTGCAGTCTTCATCTAAATTTGAATTTTGCCACTGATTTTGACAAATTTTGTCATCCGATAATCAATGAAGTTTGTTTTTTTAAAGCAATTTTGCTTTATTTTTCACCAAGGCATATTTATGTATTTACAAAATCAGCAAACAAGGGGAAAATGCAAATGTTAGGTTACCTGACCAAATTTTAGAGGACCGATTTTTAGGTTATGCCAGAAAAGATTACAGCACAGGCCTGTTAATGCCATACTTAAATTTATTTCACATATATGATGGCGTGCCAGCCAAATGTGTGATAGAAAACCCCCCTTAGTACCACTGAAACCAAGCAATAAGATTGATTGATTGCTTAAAGGTATTTCACTTATATGACGGTGGTGTATTCCAACAAAAATTGACACTAGCACAACCAAGATGTGAAGCGTTTACATAATGTTGGAAAGTTAATTTTCCTCCAATGCTAAGTGAAGACAGCATTGCTAATCTTCAAACAAACTGCCCTTAGCCAAGGGCCCAAGCAAAAAGGAGACAGGACATAAAGAGAACATAAACACAGGAACACGACAAAGACATGACAAACCGATCGATTTCATGTTTCCCCTTGATAGCTCTGAGATCTCACGGCTTCAATCGATAAAGGAAGCCACCCTCGACATCAGTGGCAAAAAAATACAAATTCAAGACTGGCCAAAGACATTACAAACAGATTGGCCTCAAGCAATCGTGTTCTCGCGAGAGTTTCTATAGTGGACGAGATTAAGACAATTCTCGTGCGCTATGGCAGGCCATTGCGCATTAATTTCCGCCAATATTTGGGGCGACATATGCCACAGACCTGCAAATAAAAGAAGTGCAAAACAAGATGGTCAGGGTGTATCTTAGAGTCAATGTCTCGAGGTAGACAGTAGAATTGAATATATTTTAGAATGTGGCCTCAAGATGTCCACAGTCATGTATGAACTGGTACTTTTTTGGGCCTGTTGTGAATAGGGTCATAATATTTTCTATATTTCTCTTATAGCCGGATGACCCATGAAACAAATCATAACACATGGGATACCTCACACGTACCATCTGAAACAACAATCTTATAATTGCATCGCTCTGACATAATACTTGTAGCAGGAAATCAATATTCACCACTAGTTATCAGCTCATAACTACATCAACACCATACATAATCTATATTCAGTCCAGGTACATGTTGTCATGGTAACCCTCACCATGAGCTGGTGTTGATTCATTAAAACCCTAAGTACTTTGACCAAAATCATTAGAGTAAATTAGAATTTATCTGTATCTGTCATGCTAAAACTGTTTAAAATGTGTCGTCGTTAGACCATTTTATTGAAAACTATACTGTCCAAGTAGCATTGATGTAGAGAACCAAAAAGTGGTATATATTTGTGTTTTTGACAAAATTAGGCTCAAGACATTGAAAAAAGTCATTCCCTTAATTACCTTTCATGAAATATCCAATTTTTGTTAATACCAAAATTGAATAATATTATGATTTGACAGCCCGTTGATGTTTAGAAAAACCCTACGCACTTTAAACAAAAGCTCTGATTGAACTTGAATTTCGATCAAATATTGACTATTTTTAGTAGAAAAGGGAGATTTTCATATAAAATGTATTTTTCATATAAAATTGAGATTTTATAGAATTTGAGGAGCCAATGTGGCTGGTCCTGGTATCATGGGTTCATCCATACCCCTAATCACCAGTCAAACACTGACTGAATTTATCTCAGACCAGCCAAGTTTGTCAAACTTTAAAATGGTTTAATGAGGAATTCATTGATTAATTGGTGCTCAAAGTTATGGACAGCTTAAGATTTGTTTTAAGATTAATTTTAACAAATGAAAAGAGATTCTGATTATAATACGGCTTTCTTTGCAAAAAAACAACTTTTTATACATTATTTGTTTCACTGCTGTGTGTTTTATAAACAAAATAAATGTATTTATGACAGAGTAGGACATGCTTATTGTTATTTCTCTCAAATGGTGATGTGTAAGACCACTGGTTGTTGCTCAAGAGGCTATTAATCATTAACAATGGTCAGATTAAATCGCTAATAGCTCAAAATTATATGATGTCGTCTAATAGCAGATTAAATTGAATAGCGCTTCAAGCAACCGGCCCCAGAACTGGCAACAAATGATAACAAGACAGTACAAGTTTAAATCACATGATGCCATACAAAGACAGTCACATTGTCATGTTGCCTTGAAGCTCTGAGATCGCCTGAGCAACAAGAAGCCCCCTCAAACCACCAATCATAGTCAGCAATTCTGAGTCAAATTTTTTTGCTGAAAAGTCGAGTACACATGAACTTCTCTGTGTTCACAATAACACCACTTGTGTATTTTTTTCTTCAAATTTTTAACATGCATATATACTGAGTAAGTTTACTCTTCAATATTGATAAAGCAATTATTTGGGGTTGAAAAAAACAAATCAAATTCCTGTCAGTAATGCACAAGAATGAAGTTGCTGATAAAGTGCTGAAACGCCAAGCAAACAGGAAGTTCTCTGTGTTCTGAATTATACTTGTGTATTGTACTAGACTTTATAGTGAAACTACTGCGGTTTAATTGATTGATTGATTGGTGTTTTACGCCGTGTTAAAGGGCAACCATAAAATGTGGTGTGTTTTTTATATTGTTGGAAAGTTACTCTTCCTCCAGTCCTAAGTTAAGACAGCATTACAACTCTTCAAACATACTGCCCTTAGCCAGAGGCCTGGAACTACTGTGGTAATGGTTCCATAAAACTTATATTTCTAAAAGTTTGATGAAGAAAGAGCTATTTAATTGAATCCTGGATTAAATGTAGATGTCACGCCATGACTAATCATCAATTAGTGATTTAATCTGCAATAAGTCAAAGATCATCTCATGGGTCAGGTGCATAAACTACTCCTTCACCAAAACCACCTCACTGACTATGCTCAGAGCAAAGTCCTGCCATCTTCACTTAGCCCTGATGTCTTGTTAGTTTCCGAACAGAGCAAAAGACTTAGCATTATATGGTTATTTAAGTTTTGCAACTACATGTACATGTGCAGTTGGGACAAACATACATTCTTGAGTCCGATGATTGTTCATTCATAGAAATCAAATCAAAAGGATTGCCAAAAGGTAAAACTGACCTGTGTTGTTGTTGAAACTTCCAAAGTTTTGTGTAGACATCAAATGTACGCCCAAAGTAGGCCTGCCATTGTTTGTGACCATACTGTGGCAGATCCCTGCAATGCAAACACAATAAGATTAAAATTCGTATCAAACGAAAAAAAAAACAAAAAAAAACATGATCAATAAAAATAAACAAAGACAATCCCAGTTAAATTTTCACAACACCTTTCTTTTAGTAAGAAAAAGTGAATTTTGTTTTTCTGTTTTCTTAACAGCAGCCTGCAGGGCGCTACATTTTAAGTTTGATGGTTATGGAGTTCTGGATGTTTGGGGTGGGTGGGTGGGCAAACGAAAGGAATGATTTACATCAATGTCATCATGTAAAGGCATTCGCCAGCATTCACCACTCTCTATGCACATGTACAGGTAGTAGGGGACAATAAATGCTAGATATTTTTAATGTTCGGGATTCGAACTCGGGTCTCTGGCCAGCAGGGCCAGCGCTCTTACCCACTACAGTACAGATGCTCACGGATGCAGAGGGAAGTTTCTCCTTAACCAGTTTAGATTTTTATTTCTCTTGTATGCCATAATGGGTCTTTGTTAGCGAGGAGTAGACATTTTAGGTACATGTACAAGGTTTTAATATGGTCCTGTAAAGAGAGTACATTGTAGCAAACTGGATGTAAGGTTTGTCATATTGGAATTATTTCTTTTAAAAACCCTCTACCTGGTATTAAATTGAAGAGTTTTTTTTAGCCAGGGGCTTAGCCAGAAATCAAAAGTTTAGTTTCCAAAATGGTCATTTTGCTTCCCTATCTCCTGCATGTTAAAGTTTTATAAAACAGGGTGTCCAAATGAAGCAATTGTTCACTTCAGGGTGTCCATTTGGACAGGTGTCTGCCTAAACCCTTTATATAAGCTTATAGAACAGTGTTATTTTGGAGAATATACAAGGTACATTGCACAGTATGTATGCACAGAAATTGGTTACACAGCAAACAGTTTCATTGTTAAAATTGTATTACATTATTTGCTGCATACCAATGCACAATGTTCATATTGTCAATAATGGATCTTCGTCTTTCCATTCCTGCTAAATACACACACACAAATCATAGGAGCTGCCAAAATATTACTGTACTTATTCAACCTGAGCACAATTTGTCCAGACATTACCCTACATATTTTCATGTGCAGTGGACTCGTACGCTGGTTGTTTGAGAGACCCTCCTGTCTGTCTGGTGCTCTCAGAGTTAAGGGACATTGCAACATGAATCACATGATGCTGATCTGATGTAGCTCATTATTTTACATCTTGGGTTTGTCTTCTTATGGATGGTTTACTCTACCTATTGGGCTGCCCCTGCACCATATGAGTGAAATAACCTTAAGTGCAGCTGTGGCACTAAGCAATGATATTTATACTCTGTTAGGAATGTTCGTCTTCACGCAAGACTGCATCAATATCCAGTACACTTAGTGTAGCCTTTTTTGATTCATGTACGACCAGAAATCAAAAGTATGGTGTTCAAAATGGTCTTTTTACTTCACTTTTTATGTAACCTTCTGGGTCTCCAATTTTAGCAGTTTCCCTATCTCCTGCATGTTAAAGTTTCTTAAAACAGGGTGTCCAAATGAGGCAATTGTTTACTTCAGGGTGTCCATTTGGACGGGTGTACAGGTGTCTGCCTAAGCCTTGTGTATGACTGCAGAGAGGGTAAGCTTATACATGAAACACACATGTATGTACGTAAAGCAAAAACATGTACATCCTATCTTTCATGGAAGGGAAACTTTAAAACCTCATCTCGCAAATTTCTGTTCTTTTTCTTGAAAAATAATGATTTTTATGTAAAATTGCGCACTACACATAACGCTTCAGTTATTTACACAATCAAATATACTATATGGCTATGGTACCCTTAGTCCGAGTAGCCAGGACGTTTCGTTTATGCTGGACCGCTAAAATAACGTCAGTTTATGCAAATTAATAGAGAATAATGCAAAAACTATCGCCTGAGCCCATCGGACGATGGTGCTCTTAGCAAGTTGCAAGTTCGTAGATAAGACGAAACGATTTGATAGAATATTAGAGATATAGCTATGGGTAATACATAGCCTCCCTGCTCTCGTTAGTCTAGCGTAGTCAATACTGAGTATTAGAGATACAGAACTCATCTAGGCCTAGTTAAAAGAGGACATGTACAGAATACATGTAGCGATCTATATATTTTTTGCTCACCTCAAACCGTTAAAGAGTTGTTTAGACTTTTCCAGTAAATGACAAAATTCGTTGACAATTTTTCTCTCATTCTCGTCCATGCCTGCCATAATATCTGTGGTACCGGTGGTCGACATGTTGGCGACGGCTGCCGTTACTAGGTTCTCACAGTTGAAATCCTGCTTTATCGCCAAATTTTACACGGTCACGCGAAATTTCCACTTCTTCATTTGTCTTCACCCAAATATGCAGCCCACAGAATTCCGTATTTTGATATTTTGAACAGAAGAACCGGGATTTGACAATCAAACATGCTCACTTAGTTATTTATGGTCTGCATCCATATCTCTGTGCGCATATGCGGAAGTAGCTGTCAAAGTAGACTGTCATTTGTCTAGTAGCATTTATTGATTTTTCCACAAAACCACCCGGCTCTATCAGTTCCTTGATCTATTAATATATCAGCGGACAGCCTCTTCGTTAGTTTGACTGTTTATATGTAAGTACACACTCTTGTTAAAATAATGCCATGGTTTAATCAAATTTGTTTGTTGACCTAGATTAGAAAGTCAAACTGTGTCAGTCAGCCTACTAAATTAGAATCGAATGCTACAAACAAAACTTGATGTGTTCTATTCAGAGATCAACGTAATGTTGGATGATTGATTGGTGTTTTCCGCCGTGCTGAGCCTAAGGGCATGGGGGTAATATTACAGCATGTAATCTAATAATACGTATGAGTATGCCTATTAAACCTCGCCTCAGTAATCAGTGGCTACGATGTATTTATACAGTCCCATTCTCATAACATGTAGTGCCATACCATATACAAATCCTTTGGATATAGCCATTGACATGAGAACATGTTTGTTGCAGATGGCCAGAATATGATTTACTTTTAATATGCAATCAAAACACTCCAGTCTAAATCTTCATACAAATTGCCAGTTAATCCACCATGCCATGCGATACGACATAAACAACTACAATCTGAAAGGGCCCAAATGATCTGACCTAATTTATTTCCTTCAAAGTGTGCACTCTTCTGGCCATCCACTGCATACTTAACTTCCTTTGTCAGTGTCTAGAACAAAACGATTTGTGTATTCAAATAGCCTTGGAGTACTGAGTGTATGGAAGGCTTTGATCGACTGCTCAATTTTAATTGGTGGCACACACAAGTCATAAAAAGTTCTGATAAAATATTCCAGGCTATCCAGCACACAGAGCTTATGTGTCCTTAGTTGAACCAGATAACATTACAAAAGTCACTAGTGTCTTACGTGCCGAGGCTAATACAACCATGTGTTCATTGGGTTACGAAGAGGGCAAGATCCAATTTGGTGATTTTTATTTGTACAATCGACAGTGCCCTGTCTTTACGGAGATGCATCTTTTAAATTTACCATCATTTCATGAATGTTAATTAAAAAAAATATATATGAAAACAGCATAAACAGACATGCAATTATTTTGAAATGATTTGGCAATTTAAAAAAAAAAAAAATTAGTTCAGGACTTTTAGGTCCACCAATTAAATGATTGAGGTGGATCTAACAAGATACTAAAGCCGTCCACACAATATTCTCTATTAGGCAGGGACACTATGAAAATAATTGTTGATGGAAGTTGATAAGAGCAATAACTGCTTAAATCCATAGCTGGATGTTTACGAGAAAGTTGATCCTTTTAGGTATCTTTAAACCTTAGATACTCACGAATTGGATATTCAACGACAAAATAAAATTTTAATGTTTCTCCAGTGCTTAAAGTTTCCAACAGCCAAATCTACACATTTATGACTTTGTTAGTGTGTCTATACCAGTGAAGTATATTGTCTTCATGTGAACAAAATACATGTGATGACAGATCATGGCACTGAACACCTATCAATCATTAATACTCTGTCCCTAAGAGTTATATGCCCCTGGGGACAAAAAGAAACAATAGGACAAAAGTAAAATGGACAAAAGCTTGTTTAATACCAAGTAAAACTAAAATGTTGCTTCATCTATATATACAAAACGTAATAAAACATGAACAGAAAATAATGAAAAACCAAAACAATACATTACAGTTGGGTAATTAAAAATTTGAAAATTGTACTTGGGCAAATGTTACTACATAATATAAATATGGTTGTTATTAACTGTTGATGATGTAAACACTGAGATACCCCAGGCAATGGGAATCTTATTCCAAACACCCCCTATTTGGGGAAAAAGGGCATAATACACAAAGGCACATTGGTTTGTGTTGATAAGATAAACAGACTGCATGAGTAGAGACTGAGTAACTCTGAAAAAAGCAAAATCAGTTTCACTTTCATCTCCTGATTTCACAATCAACAGAACCCTGATAGAAAAACAAAGCACCCCAATATTGAGATAGAAAAGAGTCTTTCATTAAGGTTATAATAAGGCACAGTGTTGGGAGTTTACACTCTACTCATCAACATGCAACAGGTCTATGGGAGTAAATGCAACGCTGAATATAAAAGTTATTAAATTACAGTCAAACAGGTTTATAATCGTTTTTTTTGCAACAAATATTTAATGTATCATTTATGTAGATGGATGTAGAATAGAAGATGTTGGGTTATATACATGTATTTGATGAATCGGTTATGTAGACGGATGTAGAATCGAAGTTGTTGGGTTATATACATGTATTTGATGAATCGGTTATGTAGATGGAAGTGTATTAAAGAGTTTGTTTGATTGGGGTTTAACGTCGTACTCAAGGGTATTTCACTTATATGATGACGGATTGTCCACTTCACATTGCTCCTTGCCTTATTACGGTGGAAAACCAGAGGAAACCTCGTAAAAACCACCCCCGCGATTGCCGGAGCCACATCATGTGACTCACTCATATACCTAAGGGTCAACAGATGGACTCGATCCTGTGAACAGTACATCGAAGTAGACTCAGAAAGCGCACTCGCTAACCGCTAAGCCATGGCCGTGGGCCGATGTAGAATAGAAGATGTTGGGTTATATACATGTATTTGATGAATCAGTTATGTAGATGGAAGTGTATTAAAGAGAGAATAGGATGTATTTCTGTAAATGTAATTGGGTGCTGGCAAGTTTTTCACAACAGAGATGGAGTAAAATATAGAGAGGATTTCAAGCACTTAAACAACTATGTTTTACATCAAAGTTAAAAATGTTTTTAAAAAAATTACAATTCAACTTATTGTACATTGGTAGAATGACATCATTGTCTTCTTACAATTGATTGTCATATCCCATGTTACTCCAGTCCAAAAACACACAGGTATTCATGGATTTCAAACACAGCCAGTAAAACAAAATACATCTATTTGTATAAGACATTACATACAAAAATTTAGTATATATACATTTCAATTCTATGTACATTGCTATATACAAACAGTTTTTCACAGCTATTTTTCATGGCCTCATACAGAATAAGTTTGGTTGTACATGTAAGTTTGTACCAGCTGAAAATGCCATATATTTACAACTGATTGATATCTAATGCGAATAAATCATTTTGTGAGTTGATCAATGGTAAACTAGTCCGTCTAGACAATACACACCATCATACCTTTTTATTACAAAACTGATTGCTATTTAACAGGAATGGAATCATGTTTTCCACAATACTGGTGACTTTGCATTGCAGGTGCCCCTGTTGAAAACCAAGAAGAAAGCTGGTAAAAAAACACAGTCACTCTCCAACCTCAGCAGTTAACAGGTTATATGCTGGTTAGGTACCAAGAGATCATAGCTTATGTGCTATAGCTTATTGAACAGATAGAGTCTTGTCCAGAAATTTACCATGGCTAATTCGAGGGGTTTGATTTCTGAAAGGATCTGAACTACAAGTAAACAAATTTTATGAACTGAAAATGTTGCAGGCTGTGACCTATCCAGGAATCTCACCCATGACTCTCAGCCAAGAAAGTTTTCTGAACTCGAATCTGTTCAAACTAGGAAAGTTTTATCACAGAATAACACTACTGCACATTAAAATAACCAGAAATGACATGTACAACACCTATTCAAGCAGCAGATAAAATATGACCAGATATATCCATCAATTCTTTTAAAATGATTTTACTTTTTTGGAGCGAGTTGTAGTGACTCCATAACAAAGTTGATAGCACAGAGAGGATTTTCAAAGACCTTAAGGCTATCTCTTCGTAAGAGCCAGTCTGGTCGTACTTTAGGGAAACGTTTACTAGGTGTTGACGGCAGGAGTGTACAGTTAAAGCTAGTCCTTGAGGCGATCAGTTTATTCTTGGCTACGACTCTTGTATCCTCAATTTTCTGTTTTCTGGCCGTCAATGAGTGGATGCTACGGATCTTCTCTATCAGCTTGTGGTCTTGTATTATTTCCTGTAAAAATAATTTAAAAAAATTAAATTTAAGTTCCCTTATAACCTCTTGGAGCCTTCACCATACTAAAAGACAATAGGGCAAGTATTAAAGTCATAAAATCTTCCGCCATGACGTTCAAATTCTGTTGCTTTGTTGTAAAAAGCAACTTTTCAGGGCCTTTGTTGTGGTGTCCATCTGCAGGAGTGGAAGGCAGAATTGGTATCTTTTGAACTAGAACTGGAAAGAATGTAGGGAGCACATGGAAATTGGGTGAATTTGTGGAATATCTCTCATCTCAAAATGTTACTAACAGGCCCTATGTTCACTAGATCATTAAAAAATAATGTGTTTCTTTCTCACATGTCTCTCTTTCTCATACACTGTATTTACATAAGTTATTGTTTGAGACTTGAGTTTGTTTGTTTGATTGCGGTTTAACATCGTAATCAAGGGTATTTCACTTATATGACGACATATTGTCCACTTTACACTGCTTTTTGAGTAATTACGGTGGAAACTTCGTAAAAAACACACCTCTAGTAGTCTTAATACCCACAGTTCATGACTCCCTCATATACTGGAGGTTGACAAGGGCACCTGTTCCTAGGAGGGGTATATGGAAGGATGATCAGTAATTCCATATGCTAAACAATGAAGCATGGACGCTGTCTCGAAATGCAAAGGAAAATTTACTTACACGATTATAAGGACTATTAATTTTTTTTACACCAAACAAGTATTTGAATAAGATTTTTAAACTGTAAATTTTCCACACTAAAATTAGCAACATTATTGTAAGCGCATTTACCTGTCTCCGTCTGTGATTTAGAGAGAGTATTCCAAGTAAAGTACAAGTCTTTGAGAAGATGGCCCCCTTGTCTCTATAGATCTGCATCAAGTCAACCAGAGTGGAGATTGCCTCCTCACATGCATACACAGCGTGGATTGTACGATCAAACTGTAATGCACCAAAACAAAAAAAAGACTTATATGACATCCATTTAACTGGAGAAGTATGGATTAAAATCAGGTAATAATAGCCAGCACCTTACCTTGGCTAAGTTGAGGAGTATAGAGACCGCATACTTGATGAGCTCCATGTGTGGTAGACTACGATTACAGCTGCGGATTAATGTGTAGATAACATCCACTGCATTCCCCTCCACGATGATCAGGCAACACTCACCAGACAGTCGCGTCACAACATCTAAAACATTTATTGATTGGTTAATTTTTAACACCTACCGTAACAAAATAAACATGTCATACGATAATGACAGAAAGCTGATTTTTATGAGGTTATGTCTGACAGGGTCTAGATGAAACATGATCATACACAATAATAGTGGTCCTTTGAGTGGCATTTTATGTCTTACTAAAGTATTTAACTTGTTTGAGGATTTTTTATTGCATTTTATTCGTCAAAAACAGAGAACAAATCACGAAGAAGAAAAAAAAGACATGATTGACACAATAGCTTGATACGTTGTCTTTTAAGAGCAAGACAGGAGGGTTAACAGCATAGTTAAGGTTATGTCACTCATATCATGTAATATGAAGGCGTAACAACACAATGGTTAAGGTCAACAACCTTTGTTGCCAATGGTAACAAACACAAATGTTTGTTTGTTTGATTGGGGTTTAATGTCGTACTCAAGGGTATTTCATTTTAATGATGACGGATTGTCCACTTTACACAGTTCCTTGCCTCATTATGGTGAAAAACTGAGAGGAAACCTGGTAAAAACCACCCCTGTGATTGCCGGAGCCACAACGTGTAACTCGCTCATATACATGATGGTCAACAGATGGACTCGACAAACAAAAATGATAAAAGATGATGCAGAGAGGCAATAGAAAGACCAGGAAAACCGATCCACTTCTTGTTGAACCTTAACACAGATAGCACCAGGACAACAGGTGCCACACTACCAAGCACCTGCTAACATCAGATGGTTGCCCAAAACTTGTTTTATGTATGAAACAATCCAATACACAAACAACTAGGCCACAGCACATCACCCCTAAAATTGGCCTTAAAAAGTTATGGTCACGTTAAAATATATCCGAGTCCACATGCAATTTTAAATGTATCTTAATTGTTCACAGTTTTTCTCCTTTTTACATAGTATTTGACATATCAAAACCTGAAAATTCCTCACCATTTGGAACAGTTGGCTGTGAAACCAGACTCCAGTTTTGTTTGCACCGAAAATGGTAGAATTTTGTGAAAAAAATGAGATGCTGACAATATGTTCATACAGTTGTATGGCCAAAAGGACAATACACAGGAGACAATCCTTTATTTACTCTTATACCCATGAAATAATCCCCTTTGAGGACCTACCTAAATGCATGAGAGCATCTAAAATATATGCCAGTTGTTTATATCTCAGGAGATAATCCAGAGCAGAGGCTGTGCGTTGACCTAGTTTCTTCTCCTCAGTGGCAGCTGCATTTACTTCGCTCAAACGGAGGCGCATCTGTTTGATCTTCTTACTGTTTCGCCGTCTTGTCATGTGACCTCTCCAGCAAGCCTAAATAATACAAACAGCAACAGCACAAGTGAATCTATGTTAATTAGGAATTTATGACTCTAATACGCATACTAATCAGACACTATTTATATTGACAAATCATTTTATTTTAACCAGCTGACAAAAAGATATGTTTGTGCTGAGGATGACCTGAACGGGGTCACTGCAAAGAAAGCCAATTAGGTCATGTCATTGGGGCTTCAGACTGCATTCGTTATGTCACATCTATAGCTGTGCTTGTTTACCTGGCAGTCTGAAATATAAACTTTTGGGGACCCAATAAAAGTCTGTACGATTGATTGATTGGTGTTTTACGCCATGCTCAAGGGTATTTCACTTATATGACGGCGATGTATTCCAACAATAATAGACACTGGCACAACCAAGATGTGAAGCAATGTTGGAAAGTTAATTTTCCTCCAGTGCTAAGTAAAGACAGTATTGCTACAAACTGCCCTTAGCCAGAGGGCAAAGTCTGTATGAAGATTCAGACTAGAAACAGATAATAGAGAATTTTAATTGGATGTTTATAAGTAAACCCTTTTCGGGCAATCCTAGAGAAATGTGCCTTCTTTGATCAGAGGCTACATTGTACATGTATAAGGAAAGTCTTTGTATATAGCTTAGATAGGTGGGAGTGTATGAGCCTGGGCAAAATTAGCAAAATAAGCCCAAAGGGAAAGTACTCTTATCTAACTTAAGTTGAAGAAAACAAGTATTTTGTTCAAATCGAGTTGTAGTCAAAACAAAATAAGTTAATATTTTTATACAACTGTTGAGCACAGCTTACTTTCTCTACATAAATCAATTGAATTCCTTTTACTTGTAGTCTGACCCAGTTATCATTTGCCTCCAACTATTCATTTCTCCAGAGATGTATTTGTTGTCTATAAACAACAGCTCGTTTTTCTCCAACTATTTATTTCTTGAGCTAACCTAATTTAATTCCTTTACTTGTAGTCTTCCAAAAGCATTTATGTTCCTCTTTCTTTCATTTCTCTAGCCAAAAAAGTTAAATTTTATTACTTGTCTGAGTGACCACTGCTTTTATTTTTTTCTCACTATTTACTTCTCTGTAAATTTTTTTTTTAATTGTAGCTTGAGAACTGCTAACGTTCATCTCCAGTGTTCATGTCTTTAGCAAACATAATTTAAATTTCTTTGCATGTAGTCTAAAAACAAGTTTCTTTTTCCTCTCAAAACATTCTTTTCTCTAGCTGAACAAATCTGCTTTATATCCTTATATTGTTTGTCCAAGGTATTTATGTCTTTAACAAAAAATTATAGATTTCTTTACTTGTAGTCTGACAACAGCTCTTATTTTCCTTTTCTCTTTTTGTGTCTCTAGCCAATCACGGAAAGCCCTCTGTATCGCCATGGCAGCAGTATTACGACGTTCTAACCATAATCTTGTCACTCTCTGAATCCTCCTTACAGCCAGGATAGTGTTGAGATATCTTACTCTCTCCAATCTTCCCCGTAACCAGTGCTGGAAATACAATATCCAAAAACAAATGACACGTTCGTTGTATAGTCACCAAAGACACATATTGGTCTACGGATGTTTATTTGTTGATTGGGGTTTAATGTCATACTCAATCATATCTAGCTTAAATGATGACAGATTGTCTACTCTCATTCCCTTATTAAAAAATGGTGGAAAACTGAACAAATTGCATTATTTGATGTAATTGGTACATTAAATTATTTTCTTGCAAAAATAAAACGATCAATATTGGATTAAGATTTTGATCTCTGACGTACAACCATCTCTTCAATGACTTATGATAATACATGCAACGGTGCTAGAAACTTAAGCAATACTAATTGCTTTATAACTGCCCAAGACTGAAGTATTATTAAGTAATTCATTGCAGAACCTGGGCTGATGTTTCGACTTGGAATCAGAATTGAGTGGAACTTCAGGCTACGTTGTTCAACTGATGATCTTGTGCTTCCAGTTTCAATTACTATTTCGATAAAATATTTTAAATTTTTTACTGTTATTATTAATTCAGTCACTGTGAGCTTTGATCAAGTGAATAAAGAATATAATTTGGTCAGCTTACAGGACTGACAGAGCCACAGGTGAAGATCAAGTGTGCAAGCTTAGACATAAAGAGACATGCTTGTAGTTGAAGACTACTTACTTAAGAATCATAGGCATGCTGCCAGGCATGGGGTTTTGTGATCACCACTCAGGGGAATCAACTATGATTTGACGGTTTTAGTCTCACATTGTGGGATAACAGACATTAAACTAGCATTGTTCATATAGAAGTGGGCTTCAAAAAGCCTGTCACTATCCAGAAAAGACAAGTTGTGATGTACACACGCTAGACTTATACACTTATTCATAATGGAGTGAAAACGGGACCAAAGATATGTGTCCGAGACTAGATTACTGTCCTTTCATGTGTTTCAAGTTTCACTGAATGTGGTGGGTCACCGTAGACTGTGACCATCACAAAATTCATATGAAGTATTATTACCTGTATTTTAAGAACACAATGCAGATTTTTCTTTGCCTGCTGTATCTGATGATAACGCCTGTATGCTCTCTGTACCACCATGGCAGACACCTCTCTCCTAGCTCGTAGCACAAACTCTGCCACAACTGACTGACGATGTACGGCATACATCTACCAACACAAAAGTTAAGGAAAAGACATAATACATATTCTTTCAAACACAGAAAAATAAAATACAATCCAGTAATACATAAATGAAGATCACAGGGGAAAAAAGACAGTAGTCACAAAATGGGAATTTCGCGATTACGTACCCCCCTTAGCTATGAACTCAGAGCTATAAACCTTCCCTCACGCTTACTGTTGTGCCCAAAAACGACCGCAGTCCTTAAATAGCAATGTCTGAAAATAATATACCCCTTTTAAAATTACAGACGTTTAAAGTTAAAAATCTAATTTTCTGCAAATCGCTTTTGTGTGACTACGGTCTATTTCACCTGTGGTCTTCAAATGTTATGGAAAAAAAAGACTGACAATTCACCAGCTGTGTAAATTAACTTATAAAGGAATGCATTGTATTTTTTGTATGATTGGTGTTTCATGCCGTACTTTTGTTTATTACGCTTGAACCACAAAAATAAATGAAGAAAACCACCCTCGACATAGCTGGCAACAAGCAAGGACTAGAAAGAGCAATCATGAGATGCTATAGAATCACAGAAAAAACAGGCCTGCTTCATGTTGATCCATACTTAGCTCCGAGATCACAGGGCAACTCAGAGTTATAATCAACCAACCCAAAAAGGTATCATTTACAATCAAAGAACTGTATTCTTTAAGTACAATATCTCACATTGATTTGTTTGTTTGATTGGGGCTTAACGTCGTACACAAGGGTATTTCGCTTATATGATGACGGATTGTCCACTTCACACTGGTCTTTGCCTAATTACGGTGGAAAACCAAGAGGAAACCTCGTAAAAACCACCACTGGCTACATCATGACTCACTCATATACCCGAGGGTCGAGAGACGGACTCAATCCTGTGCACGGTACCGGTACATCAAAGTAGCATTAGTAAGCGCACTCGCTAACCACTAAGCCACGGCCCCGGGACTATCTCACATTGAAAGAGCAATCAATGATGATGACCTGCTGACTTATTGTTCTTACCTCTTGAAGACAGTAGTAATCCCGCAAGGCTTTTTGATGTCTGTGGGCTCTCTGTATGACAATAGCAGCCCATCTTAGTTTTAGGAATTTACTTCTCCTTGCCTTTCCCCTGTAAAAGGACTGAATCTTCACAGCAGCGTCAAAACGCTTCGTATATCGCTGCTCAATCAAATTTTTATACCAGGTCTGGATTTTTCTGGCAGACAAATCTCGAAGTTGTGCAGCTTGGCGCACATGTGAACAGAACAGGTAAGCACGTATGTTTCTTTGAAGTATATGAACAGCGAAACGTCGCTTTTCTACAAGTTTCTTAGCTTGGTACAAACGAACCCAGGATTGAATCACTACTACAGCTCTTCTGCATTGGAGGAAAGAAAGTCTAGCACAGTGTGCCTTATAATTTTTCTGAATTATTATTGATGCCTTTGTCCTCGATATGAATTTTCTCACCAAGTAACCTCTTGTTAAACGTTGTAAATTAACAACTGAAGACCGAATAAGAAGGAACTGTTTTCGAAGTGCCTGAGTACTTCTGACCTGTTTAAACCACAGCTGTATTTTAAGTGCAGCCATACAATGCCTTTCATGCTCCTGCTGCTGTTGCAATTCTTGTTCCTTTTGTTGTTTCATTTTTGCTTGGAGCCACCAGCGTTTGATGACCATACTGGCCCACCAGAGTCTTTGATATCTAGATCTAACCGAGTAGCCACGGTAGTGTGACTGTATCAAAATGGCTGACCGTTTCTGCAGTAGGAATGTCTTTCTTTCCCTATACCCTCGGAAAGTTGACTGAATTCTAACAGCTGATCTATTTAATTTCATTTCATGGCACCGTTTCTTGTTTCTGAAAGCTAACTGAAGACATACAGCAGCAGACTTGACCTTGAGGAATTTATTCCGTTCTCTGACCATTGCCTGATTAGCTCTCACTTGTGTTTGTAATGTTAAGGCAGATATTCTCAACTTCTTGTAATGATTCTGTTGTTGATAGCCTCTGAAGTATTTTTGTACGATGATACAAGAAGCCTTCAGTGCAACGAATCCCTTCCTGACTTTATATCTTCTGTATGCACTTTGAATTTTGAGAGCAGAAAATTTCATATTCTGGTACTGCATTTGTTGAGATTTTCCCAGTTTTTGACAGCGAAGCCATCTTTGTATTTTGATGGCGGCTTTCATCCTTAGATTAAATTCCTTCTGCAGATGAAAACGTCTCCAGCATGTTTGAATTTTGACAGCAGCTTTGTGTTTGTGCTGAATTTGTTTTCGCACAAGAAAGCCTCTTGAAAATGCTTGGATATTGATGACGGAATAAAGAATCCTGTGATAAAGGTTTCTCTGTTGTCGTGCCACTTTCATGGCACGGTACCGGAGCTGTAGAGACACGGCTGCTTTCCTTAAGCTAATAAAATCACGTTGACACCTTAACTTTCTCCAAGCAGCCTGCAAGCATACGACTGCTCTACGTTTCTCTAGATAGTGTTTCTGCTCAAGATATTTTCGGATACCTGACTGAATTTTCACGACACATCTTAGTTTATGAGCCGCTTTCCTCATTTGGTACTTTCTCCAGGCTGTCTGTAAAGTATTCACAGCAGATCTTTTCTTCCGAAATATATTTCGTTCAGCTTTCATGGCTCTAGATGATCGGAAAGCTCTTTGAATTAATATGGAGGATTCTATCAACCGTCTGTTGGCTAGTGCTGCTCGTAATTTTCTTTGGATAAGAATTATTGCAAATTTCTTAGCACAAAACAACTTTCTGCTTTTCCATGCACGAAAAGTTGATTGTAAAGTGACTGCTGCAGACTTCATTTTAAGGTATTGGGACCGCTGGTGATTCCTGGCTAGATAAGCTTTGAACTGGTTTTGAAGAGTTAAAATAGCTTGTCTTGATTTTAAGTAGCGTCTTCGTTCTAGACAACCCTTTAATTTTGCCTGGATCGAAATAGTCGCTGTTCGTGTTTTCATATACCTTCTGCGCACAGCAAATCCTCTCCAATTAGACTGAATCAAAATGGCTGCATTAGATTTTCTTGCCAGTATCAATTTCCCTTCTTTTGCAATCTTGTAGGACCTGTAATGTGTTTGGAGTACAACTGAAGCTTGTTTCTTCTTGAGAAATTCTCGTCTGTCCATCAGACCTTTTCTTCTCGCTTGCATTAGGATGACATGTCTAACCAAGAGTTGTCTTCTCCTACATGCTCTTTGCAGGCAGATGGCAGCACTTTTAAGACAGCAATACCTTTCCCTGACTGCCTTAGAATGGTGAGAATTTCTAAAATGTCTTTGGAGAGTAATTGTTGCATGTCTCATTTCTGTGAACCTTTTCCTTTGAGACAATGCGCGCCACCATCTTTGAATAGTTAAAGCGGAAGCTTTGGTAGTTTCATAGTGATACACAGCACAATATCGTTTCCAAGCCACTTGGATAGTAACTGCAGCTCCGATCATAATATCCACTTCCAAACGCACCGCCTCGCCCAATTTGAAAGCTCTATAGCCTCTCTGAATTGTCAGTGCTGATTTGCGTAAATTTATAAACTTCAATCGGCACTGATATGATCTGAAAGCTGATTGGATTGTTTGGGTAGATCTTTTTTTCAGGAGGAAGCATTGTCTCTCTTTGTACATTCTCCATGTAGATTGTAATGTTATAACAGCCTTTGATTGTAGGGCTCTCTCAGTCTGTCTTCTGATATTGTATTGTCTAATGGCTTGTTGGATTATTATCAGAGACCTCCTTATCTTTCTACAGGTCTGCCTAATCTTAAAGCCTCTGTATGCACTTTGAATAACAATGGCTGCTTCTACAGTTCTAACAAAGTTTCTCCTTGTCATATAAGTTTGGAATGACCTTTGGATAATTATTGCTGATTTGTCTCTTCTGCTCAGTAAGGTCAAGTAGTCCTCGCGACACTTTCTCATTTGCTGTTGTGCTCGGTACTGCCTCTGAACGATAACGGTAGCTAGACGCAAGGCCCGGAACTTTATCCTAGACTTATATGCCCTAAAATTTGACTGCAAGACAACAACTGCCCACTGAAGCCGTTCAAACTTCTTCCTATGCACATGACCTCTCCATGCAGTTTGAATAACAATGGCTGCCTGTTTCATATATGCAAACTGTTGTTTTGCCGTCGTCATAGCAACTTGTGCTCTGTATCGTCGCTGGAGATTTACAGTATGTTGGCAGAGTGTTTGATATTTATTACGAGCTATCATCATTCTTACATGGGACTGTAAAACAACAGCTGATCGCCGTATCTGCATATAGTGCCTCTGTTGAAGAATAGATTTCCACCTGGCTTGAATTTCAACAGCAGCTCTCATCTTTCTACCATGTTCCCTTTTACTACGGAAGGCCATTTGTAAGACAACCGCTGCTCTCTTCTTCTTGTTAAAATTGTCCATTGAGATCTTCATCTGTTTCCATCCTCTGTAAAACTGTTGTATTTTCCTGGCTGATCTTTCATGGCGTTGCTTTCTGCGGACTAAATATCCTCTAGCAATGGCTTGTAAAGCTACCAAATTTCTTCTAAGCCTCTGATACCTTTGATAATCAAGGAAACCTCTGATTGCCCTCTGAAAAAAAAAATCAAACAAAATATGGTTATAAAAAAGGCTTTGAATATCACATCTAATAAAAGTTTGAGTGTCATGACTCTTTATAATGTTCTAACAAAATGTTTATGAAAAGTTGAAAACAAGACACCTGGACACTAGACAAAATAGCTCAGAGAAGCAATTATTACGGCCAGTCATCAGTTGGTTTGTTTGTTCTTCTGTTGAAATTTTACACTGTCCTTAAGAAAACCATCCTTGACCTGACTGGTAGCAATGGTGAAAGACAGGACATAAATGGAATCACAGATGCCCAACAGATCAGCTTTCTGTTAGCTGTGACATCACCAATGCAACAGTTATCTCCCTTCAAACACACACGAGATTTCAAAGGCTCAATATGAACAAAGATTACAAGATGTTTCGGGCTTATTAATACTCAAATATTTCAGCCTTAAAAAAAAAAAATCAATAATTTTTCTGGCACTGCCACCTTTCTGTGAAAACCAGATATTCAAATTGCCCTAATTCTTTGTCAGGGTAACTTATAACAAATGAAAGATGTGTATAATCATTTTAAATTACACACGAAAACTACTGAATTCTGGCGGAAATTGACAAGCTTTTCGCTTTAAGCAACAGAGTTTAAGATTAAGAAGTACACCATAGACAAAACATTGTCATATGAGTGAAATAGCTTTAAGTATGCCATTAAACACTAATAAAACAGAAACGCTGTTGGCTTTAAGAAAAGGCCTACCTGTAGAGTGATAACAGCACTCAATTTCTCCTTATTCTCTTTCTCCCATTTTAACTGTTTCAAAGCTGATCGTGCCCGATTACAGCGCCAAGCTGTCTGAAGAATTATAACTGATTTGTTTCGCCTTTCGATCCGTCGATGACTGAGAAATTCTCGCACCTTCCGCTGTATACAACTTGCTGCTTTAGTTCTAACCTGAGACAAAAATAGCACACAGAGTTTTTAAAACAGTTTAGGACATAGTCATTTATTCTAAATTTCAATATCAAAATGGTATTTTTACTTGGTTATAAAGTTGTTAATTTCACAATGAAATGTTAGTTATTTTCATGCATGTAAAACTGGAATGCTGAGTGTGAAGTGAAGAAGACATGGACACCTATGCAGTATTGGTTCTGTTTAAATGATACCTAGGTTACTCTACTTACTAAGATGTGTTGTTGTCGATGTCGTATTTTATGTTTTCTCCAGGCTATTTGTATAACCCTGGCAGCCTTCATCTCCTGCTGCACGTCCAGTAGACGAGAACACAGGTGGGCCAGGTATGTGATCACAACCCTCTCGTCTGGTATTGTGTTTGACATGTCCAAAGATTTCAACATTAGAGGAACACCCCCAAGTTCAGATACCTAAATACAACACATTACACTCAATGAAATATGATTGATTGATTGGTGTTTAATGCCATGAATAAAGGTAGTAAAGCTGGTATGACAATGCTTGAAACATATTCATTTTCCCAGATGGCACCAATAAAGTATTATATTACCACTCCTAAGCTGTGTGATAACAGGTGTTAAAAATAACAATTGCAGCAATACAGAGGCTAAGACCGATCTAACCAGGACTACCACTTAATAATGCAGCAGAAATCAAGCTATACTCATAACTCAGTTGATCAAAACTTCAATATACCAGTTGTACCAGTTATATAAAACTGAAGGTTAAAACCATTGTGGTAGAATATAACAACACCATAGACTTCCTTTGTTTCACAAAGATAGTAAGTCACCCAGCCCAGAAAACCGTAATAGCTAATATATCAAAAACCAGATTATATCCATTCCTGATTAAACAGAAACCAATATAAACCAGAAAGACCATTATATACCAGAAACCGCAGTTATATGACCACTTTTTATAACAAAAACAAGCATATAAAAGCACTTATGTAGTAGAAATCTGGGTACATGGAAGAGCCTCCTTGGTCAACTTCTCATCTTCAAATCACGGAAATGGGTTGTGGAGACCGTTACAGCAGTGATGAAATGTCTAAAAATGGTCTAGTATTGGTGCATTCAGCCTCTGAGAAAGAGTGGTTGAACTAGACACGAGGAAGCCTACCTATATAGTTGGAGAAAACTCATCTTGTGATAAGAGATAACTTTAGACTTACACCTCGATTCTGACCAATAAGTTTTCTGAATTAAGACAGATAGTAAAATACTATCTCAGTATCTAAGAATTTCACCACTCTGCAGAACAAATTTTCTTTACTTTTATTCTAGTTACCTTTTCATAAAGCACTCTAAAATTCTCTCTTTCATTATGAAGGAGTTTGTTATAGACATCAGTCTCATTGGAGTCTGAAAAGAGAAACAAAATTGTGGAAACCTGCTTGAAACAAACAATAATTAATTTCCGCTAAGTTCTGTTTTTATTTTATTTATTTGACTTCCGTTTAATATCATCAAGAGTATTTCACTTATATGATGGCTTTGCATGGCTGGAGTCTTGTGGAAAGCAGAGGAGTCTCTTAAAAACCTACCAGCAATCTTCACAGCCACCAGCTATTGACAAAATGAACTAGCGAAATCAAACTTGTGCTCTACACTGAAGGAGGTTCAGCAGCCCAATGATTTACCGGCTATTAAATACTAAAATAAAATAATGTAACCGCAATCCAACAGCCTGATCTTATTTATGGATAGAAGGAGTGTGCATACAAATAGTTCACGACAAAGATATATACATTTATATGACTTTTAATTTTTACCATTACACCATGTTGAATTCCGAGTCATTTCAACAAGCAATCTTAATTTTTACCATTACACCACGTTAAATCTCGAGTCATTTCAACAGGGCAATCTTAATTTTTACCATTACACCACGTTAAATCTCGAGTCATTTCAACAGGGCAATCTTAATTTTTACCAGTACACCACGTTGAATTCCGAGTCATGTCAACAGGGCATTCCTAATTTTTACCAGTATACCATGTTGAATTCTGAGTCATTTCAACAGGGCATTTCTAATTTAGCCAGTACACCACGTTTAATTCCGAGTCATTTCAACAAGGCAATCTTAATATTTACCAGTACACTATATAAATTCCTAGTCATTTCAACAGGGCAATACATTTTACCATTATGTCCTACATAAACTGTATGTAAATTTTGATTCCTGACTTTCCACAGCTTACCAGAGCCAATCTGTTGTATGGCTGGGCTTGAAAAACTGTCATCCATATCAGGTGACTGATCATCAAACATCATGCTTGTTTCTGATTGGATGTCAGAAAGTGGCAGGAGTCCAGGGTAATAATGATGCACAAGGTAACAGAAGCCTTGCCCATCTGAGAAAGACACTGTAAAATTCTCCACCTAAAGATGTGTGACCACAATTAAATTGAGAAAACATTTGTTAATTACTTATCAACTAAAAGCAATAAAACTCAAAAAATTATCCAAAAAAGCAGAAACAAAAAATGACCTTTGTAATTTTAAAACGATATCTAACCATAATTTTGGTAAATTATCTCAAGTTATTTTATTTAGCCATACATTCAGATTAATTAAAGAAACTCGCATGCTGACTTCTACATTACACTCAAGATTTAATGTGGATTTACAAATAGTCATTGGATGTGTAGTTGTACACACATCATTTACCTTGAATTCGTAGAAAGCACAAACAGCCCTTGCCCAGGAGAGAAGCAGCTTTAGTTTCTTGTTTTTCTGACAGATTTGCAGGTCCATTAGAGGGTCAGTTTCACCAGGAGATTTGTCTAACAGGAAGAGAAAGGTTACTCAAATTGTGTTTCCTTCTTTGTTTGATTGGTGTTTAACTTTGTGCTAAAGGGTACTTCACTTATAAGATGACTTTTCATTGTTGGCACCCAGTTATCTCCTAAGAGATATTCCCTATAATACCGTGGATTGAGAGGCATGGCTCGAAAAAGTAGGGAATACGGGAATGTCATTGCCGGGAAAGTTACGATTCTCGCGGGAAATTTCGAGAGAGAGAGAGAAAAAAAATTAAATTTAAAAAAAAAAATTAAAATTTTTTCTTTGTCATCGAAAGTTGAAAAGGAAGATGAGTTTCGAAGATGGTGCTATAAACAATATCTCGATTGTCTACGGAACCTTTATAA
>JAQQZZ010046578.1:27310-41623 GCA_030265115.1 Mopalia vespertina | reverse complement strand
AGTATACCAGAAATCTGAATATTCCAAGAAGCCACAGGACGAGTATACCAGAAATCTGAATATTCCAAGAAGCCACACAAACCACAATTTTCCAACGAGTCACAGATAGAGCATTACAGAAACCGGAGTATACAACTGAGTGTACTCCATCAAGCCATAACTAGAGCATACCACTACCTGTGCCCATATTCAGAAAGCTACTTAAGTATTTCTTAAAGTTAAGAAAAACATAGCGAATTTTCAATCAGCATTTTAGGTACATGAAAACCATTTTGCTGAACTTTTTATGATTTCAAATGAAAGATTATAAGTGAATTTTATAAAATGTGAACTTGATTATTACATATTTTACTTTTTTCAAGGAAAAATGGAAGGCTTAAATTTGGCTAAAAATTGCGTAACTTTAAGAAATACTTAAGTAGCTTTATTTATACGGGCCCAGAGCCCTAAGTATACCAGAAACATGAGTATGACAAGTGCACTTATCAACGTTCTGTTAACAGCCTCAGTAAACATTTTTGTTGAGGGCCCCATGGAATTAATAATTGATTACTTAACTGAGTTATATACTTTTATAATAATTCTGTGCGGTTCAGTTATTTTTATTTTTATTTTGCAATTGTTTTGGAGCAGTTGCTTCATTAAGTATAGAAAATGTTGTTCTTCATTTCGTACAACAAGAAACTGACTATTCTCCTCCAACACAGAAGAGAATGTTGTTTAAAGGAAGCCACAGTTACCAACATAAAACCCGATCACTATCAAGTACATCCTTATTCAAAAGGTCAAAGAAGCCAAGAAACAGCATAGGTATGCATACAGCATCAAGTGTTCAACTGACTGTTTTCCTCTTTTTACAGTAAAAGAAGAATTTTGCACAAAAATAAAAGGGAGCACAAACATGCTACATTGATAAAAAAAACAAGAGACATGAATACACATGAAGACACGACAAGATCATATGCATTACAATTTCATTAATTGTACTCCATGGTTTGGAAGGATGCTAGTCAAACAGCTGTAAAGTTTGAAAATGTAGCTGTAACATATGGAAACTAGAATCAGGAAAATCTTTAATCCCAATATTAAATAAATCATATATAATAAAACAATGAATAAATTGGAATCTTTGAACCTACCAGATATAGAAACAGTATCCTCTCCCAACTCTTTGGCATGCTTAACTCTAGACACTGATGGTTTCACAGGATTCCGAGGCAGAAGTTTAGTATTTTTCTTGCCTCGAACAGACGCCAAGTATCGGTTTCTGGAATTTTCTTCAGTATTGCCAGTATTAGACTTTGACTCTAAACTCGTCTCAGATGATTGTGAAGTGGGGGCAGGGGATAGTGATTTGTGTTCTATTGGGGTACTACTACCACTATTAGCATCAGATTCACTGGGTTTATTCTTAGCACTTATATTAGGCAATGGTGACACAGAGTTTTTATATCCTGGACTAGTCCTGTCATTTGGAGTCGCACTTTCACAATTTTCACTTTCCTTACTTTTTTCCGCTTTTTCTCTGGACTGATCTTCAGTACTTTCATCATTGGTTACATCCAGGTCTCCCGATCTGTTAACTGGTGCCACAGAAGATGGCCTTGAACTAGGTGCCACAGAAGATGGCCTGGAACTTGGTGCAGAATTTGGTTCAACTTTTGGTGTTTCTAAGGAATTTGGCATGGAATAATATGGTTGCATTTCCCCATATGGATACACATACCTGCCTGCCATGACCATTGGTTGACCAGTCATACTGTAATCATACCATACCCTCGAAGATGGATCGGGTTGTGAGGTTTTATTAGAGTCCACCACAGGTAATGGCGAAGTGGACGATTTATTATCCGACGTAGTGGGTAGATGCGTTTCTAATAAAGTCACATGGCTTCTAGGTTGACCATATTCATGGATGATATCTCTGTATGGTACGGTTGTTGAGGAATGATCACTGTTCTTATTAGACCCGCTCTCGGAGTCCGATGAACATTTGGACTGTTCTGATGGTGAGGTCACCTTATCCTTTCGTTTTTTCTCTTTTGGACTACTGAGATCAATGGGTCTTACATTAGGATCATATCCGTAGCCAGGGGCGCAAGGATACGGTATCGCTTTTCCAGAAAATGACACAGGATTGCCGTAAATATCCCGAGCAAGACACTCCATACCAGCACTTTGGGGGTAAATCACATGAGCACCTGTCATAAAATTAGCTCCGTCATAGTTTGAAACCCGACCAACACCACTGAGCTGTTCAGTTAATTGATCATGTGGAGTCACAGTTTTAGAAGCCTTATCATTTGCACTTCTATTTTTACTTTCTGAAGTCTTTTTCTTAGCACTTTGGGTGAGATTATCAACATATTTGGTCGAATTTCTACTTAACACGGATGGTGTTGTCATTGCATTGCAGCAGGACGACCTTGACCCTTCTACCTTACATTTGACCTCCTCTAAATTTGATTTGGCCGTTATCACAGTTGTTGTACATGTTGGAACCACTGGACTTGGTAATGTCCCTACTTCAGGCGTAATTGTTGGAGCATGTACTTTTCTCCCTTCCTTTAGTGGTTTATTTTGTTGGGTGTAGGAATAAACTGTATGATAAGGCCCTGATGAGGAGCCTAGATATTCCGATGACTCTGGTCCAGCAACATCTATTTCAAAAAACAAATATTAGGTCTTAATGTGAACAAGTAGATTTTGAAAAGAATGGTGGTGTTGGATTCAGTAAAGATTCATTACATTTTATATCAAATGGACTAGAATTAATGTCTACGTCTAGACCAACTACTTCTAGGGTAAATATAGTCATAATAAGCCTAAAAGCAATCACAGGCTTTGGCAAAGGGTATGCATGCTTCTTCATACAGGGCCTTGAACATTAAAAAACGTAACCTTTGCACCATAGTCTACAAATTGAAATTGTTGATTATATCTAAAATAGTTAAATGTCAAACAGAAATATGTACATCTTAATACCAAAAAATATCCCCTAACTTTGTTTAAAATACTACTTTGAAATAAGTGTCAAGTAAATTAAAATCATACAGCATTTACTATTTCTAAGAGTGATAAAAGATAAAATATATAAATAGACAATTGAGAGATTTTAATAATGCCACAATCAAAACAAAAATAGGTAAAATAGAGAAGGCTGTCGGTCCATAAGCCTTTTGCACTATTCCAGTTAACTGCCAGAAAAACCAATTATGGGCGATCAGACTATTAAAGGAGAGAATGTATTGATATGCTAACCAAGATTTCTAGGCAAGCCACACGAACATTCTGATGCTAATCTACCAAATGTAATATACTATATCTGAATAAAAGGTCTATACAGGTTTAAATAATTTAGGATAATTCCAGCAATTCAGTCCATCAACAGTATTGTTGGATAAGACCATGGTAGTTACTAGCAGTGCGTTTAGTACAACACAAATCTGTTTTGGTGTATGTGTATGGCAGCTAGTGATTGGTCATGGCTGTTCATTACCGTTGACCTCAGATTTAAGGCTGGACTGCTTCACCCAGTGAATTGGCATGCCAACATATGAGTGAAATAACCCTTTATCAAACCCTAATTAAACGAACAATGTTAGTTAGTAGATCAATTTTTAAAAATATTTATTGGCCCTCAATAGAACTGAAGCGGTGAAAATACAAGACAGAAATCAAATGACATATAGGTAATTGCGACCATGCAGAAACGAGAAATTATTGATTGATTGATTGATTGATTAGGGCCCTATTTATAGGATGACTTGCCAGCCTAAGTAATATGTGAAGGAAACCACACTAAACACCACTGAAAACAAACAATCACTATACAAGGCAATTGCAAGACGTAATATGAATTCACCACAAACAGATTAGCTGTGTGTCCCCCCTTAGCTCTGAGAGCAACAGGAGTTTCACAGAAGGTATTGTATAAGGCCAGTTAGTTGAGTAGTCATTTAGTGTAGTATCTGTTCTAACAAAGATTGTTCATGGTCATTTTCTAAATCACACAAAATTATTTCAATTGTTTAACAGAATTACCTGTATTTGTTGATGAGAGTGCTGCAGTGACGCGTGTGACTGGCTGCACTGGATGAACAATGCTGTCAGTAGATGCGGTAGTAATCAATGGTTTGCTGTCACTACTGGTAAATGTGACTGCTGTTGTGACAGATACTGTTGATGTCACTGGTGTCCTGGATTCCAAGGTCGCTTTATCGATATCTTTTATGTCCGTATTATCTAGTTTGTTTTCTGTAAGCTTCCTGCCCTGAATAACAGCTTTTGGTTTTGGCACATCCTTGGCTTCACAGATTGTTTCTGTAGCACATTTCTTTTGTGGTGAAGCAACCTTTTTATCACATGCAGCCCCATCAGATGTATTATTGTCGGTTTTATCAGAGCGTGGTAAAACTACTCCAGTCTTGCTGGGAACTTTGGTATTACTTCCTGAGGCATCTTTCTTAGCCTTGTTTTGCTTACTCGTGCTGAAGTCTTTTGGCACCGTACTCTCTTTGAGCTCTTTTTTACAATCACTGGACACAGATTTTTTCTCTCGTTTTGTCTCGGAAGGTTTTGTCCCTGAACTGTTCTTTGCGCTGTCATTAGATTTGGATGCTCCTGGTTCTGTTTTGATGCCATGGCGCTTGGACGAGGATACACTGGATCCTCCGGCAGATTCCACGGCCTGGGAGAGTTTTTCCAAGGAGGATTGTCCATCAGGTTTTCCCTCTGGTAATGGCGCTGGCAGTAAGAGTGCTTCTGGTGAATGGAGGCCACCACTGAACATAGCGGGCTGACCACCAGGCATCGACAAACCAGAGTAACTTGGATCTACAAAACACAGTGGCAGTTCAAGGTTAATATTGGATATTCAATTTTACCATGAAAAGCAGTACAGCTATGTAAAAGTACCAGGAGCTGGCGTACATGAGTAAATGAACTAGAACTTACATACTGGTACATGTAGAATTTGTTATTATCAAAGTTGTATACAATAGTGTTCATTATTTTCAGTAAATCTTTGATCTGGAATAAAAGAAAACTGAATAATGAACAGAACTTATATACATTTTACTGGAACATAATCCTGAATATTACCCAGATATAGAAGCTATTTCATAAAAATTTATAAAAAGCCAGTTAAGCACGTACACAGGACATATTAGTATAAATATGGTATATTTTTGTATACTCATATAATATTTATTTACCACACTGGCCATCAGGACATCAGCCAGTATAAGATCATTATGAACAGGACAGTAATGGTCACCCATCCTTCTTATCTCATAAATAAACAATACTTGTATATAATGGATGTGAGTCTGAACAGAATCCCAATACTAATCACATATTATACAATAAAGTATTAATCTGTGTATTATTTATTACCTAAGCCTGACTGATGTAATAAGCAAACAGTATATTAGTGGGAATATTTATCTTACAATTTTATGTAAATATTTACTTTAAAAGACCTTGCAGCAGAAACAATGTGACTTTGTTTGGGACCATTGGTTGAATCCGGTTTATTTCCATTTAAATATTTATAACCAGGACAATATATATATATTTGAATTGAAGAACCAACTATTACATTCCATGGCACTCATTTTGATCAACACCCCAAACATAGCAAGTACCAGACAGAACTTACAAATTGGAATCAACCAAATATCCATCAAATTAATATAATACAAACGATATATTTACAGTAGACATCAAAACCTTTGAGGACTTATAAGGAGTGCATTATTAAAACACAATATAGCGAGATCACAAACACTCGGAGCAAGGATTTGCTCAGATGTCCATCAAGGATTGAGTATAAGTAGCATACCATATATATTTAATGTAGACTCGAGGAAGACATTTTGATTGCCTCTACCTGGATACCAAATATATTTCTAAAAATTCATTTCACTGGCAAAGGGATTTAGACTAATTGAAACCTTTGCTATATGGCACTGCTAGACAAGGACAGGAGTTCAAATCCCCGTGGAGGCAAGCAAAATTGTTTTTGTCTACAATAAATATATATATCCGGATGGTTGCATTCATTGGGGTTTGACTATAATGACATATGGGCAAACCAGCATACTGATTTCTTTTCTTTCTAAGGAAAATCAAACATGTGAAATTTCGTAAACAAATTGTCCATACACAAATAATAAGAATGGCTGGTAGTATAGTTCTATCAGGGCTGTTCTCCAAGCCTGCTGGACACAGTGGCCAAACTAACCCAGGTCATTGTAGTGAAGCAGTGAAGCCTATGTTCTATCCATGTTTGTCACACTATAGCCAATGAATGTTTAACACATCATGTTTACCAATGTTTTGTGTTTGTGCATGAATGAACGGCACATTGTCAACTATTATCAGAACTATTTAAATATCCTAATAATTATTCATACTGGTTTTTACTATTTTGTTACGTTTTTTTTAAACAATATGGGAGTGAATCCTCTTGATAAGGGTGTCATCTAGAAATACAGCAACATCAATATTTAAAACATACAATCTTTTAGAAACATAATAATACACACCCAGAAAATTGACCGTATTTCACTTATGCCTAATGTCCATATACATTTAGCAGAAGAGTGTCTTGTTGACCAGTCCCAGCCAATACCGCTAATAGGATGGGCATGAATCACTAACATGGACATAACAGGCTACATGTTCACGTCTGACCATATAACATTATACCCAAGGCCAAATTAGTACATGTAGTTTTATCCCTATGGAATAAGTACCTATGCAACCATAACAACACACAAATTGCCATGGAAACGAAGCGTTATCTTGTGACATACATATATCTTCTTTTAAACTAACATTGATAACAAAAGATGTATCAGAAGGACTGATTGTAGTTGTAGAGTAGTAATTGCTAGTCCTGTCTGTATTGTATGCCAACTACCCACATGTCAAAAGACGACATTTGTCAGTGTCAACATTATATATAAAAAAAAAAATTCTAACATATGTAAATTTGTGTCAAATTTAATAAATACTGATTTAAATGCCTTTACTAGAAATTGAAACCAAATGAATGCCCACCACAATCTACCATACAAACTGTCAGTACCTCCACGTGAACAGCTGATACAGGGACAGTAAAGGAGCATCCTTTCAGTTTATAGATTATAATCAACAATTGTCTTTTAATCCTGGCACAATTTTACAATCATGGAGCATATATAACACATATATATTGTAACAATGGTGCACAGATTTTATATAATCTCCATCCCTGTGCCAGTGTTATTAATTATTAGACGTATCAATACATTAAAAGAAAAACAATAAATATCTTGTTAGGATAGGAGAAACACTTGCTGTTATTATAATTCAGGTGGCTTGACTACATAAGGCACTCTTACCCAGGCTCAGAGATGGTTCACCAAACACAACCCCTGTATATATATATGTGACATTTACTTATATATTCTGAATGTGAAAAGCAGCAGGGCAACTTTTTATAAAGTTCCATGACTTAACTTTAGTATGTTAATTATTTAGGTTTGATGCTGTGTCTGAATGATGATATATTCACAATGCATGTATTACGCTGATCATTATCATGTCTAAAAATATACATTTGTCTTTATTCATTGTATAGTTAAAATAACTATATCCCCAGCTTGTTTATAAGTTTTGTTTTTGAAAAAAATTGAAGTCCTATTTTTAAATCAATTTTATGATGCCGACGAGCTTTATATGATAGCCTTTTAAACCAAAGTATTAATATTTTTAAAAATAATTAAGATTCGACAAAGGAAATAAAATTAAATGTTGTCATGACAAGAAATAGATTTCTTTCTTGACTTACCTGTACTATTAAAATTTGTTTATAATTATTAAAATTAGTTTTTAATTTATAAAAAAATAACAATGAGTATGTAGGGCCTACCTTTGTTATTGTGTTATCCCAAATATTTAAACAAAAGAACCAAGCGTTTTATATAGAAATACAAATGATATAAGCAAATCTGATAACTGTGATGAGTAAAATAGTCTTTGTCTCAACGTATACAATCACTGCATAATAGTCTGTACAGTGTTGTAAGTATACTGACAAGTAATTACAATTTGCTGGCATAATAGCAAAGCTGCCAGTACAATTCTCCAGTTTTTTTGTAATACTTTACGTGTTCCATTTTTTTTATAAACATTGTTTTTTTAAATGTGGTTTTCGTTTTAATTCCACAAGAAAATATGTATAGTAAAACTGGCCTGCTTTCCTTATTTTGTACAATTGTGCTACTGGGAAAATGACCTGTAACGGAAACGTACATGAACGAAATGTACATTTGGTCTGACCTAGTTCTTAATTAGTATGCACTACTACATAAACTAAAGTAGCAGAGTTCATTGTACTTCCTTCCTTTTCCTATAAGCCTCTTACCGGTTCGGAGATCGTAGATACGATGGTATGGGGACTGTGCTTGAGCCAACGCGGCCGCCGCAGCATGAGACGGGTACAAGGCGGCCATCGGATCAGCCCCGTGTAGCAGCGGCAGGTAGGGAGAGTAGACGCTGTTAGCCAAGCTGTACTGGCGAGCCAAATCTGAAACATACAAAACCTTGAAATGTACGCCGGTAAAAAAAAAATCTAGCAATTGACAATTCATAGAGTAAGCATTTGATGACATTCACTCACATTTAATAGAATAATAAATGATCGTTTACTTTGTTTTTCAGCACCATGTGAAGAACATGCAAGGGGCTTACAAGTACACACGCCAACATGAAAGAACTTATTTCGCTCATAAAAAGGACAAGCTTATAACGAACCTAATGCACGCGACATATGAAACATGCACGCAAATTTCCTTCAACCAAAACTATACATTCATGAATATTTTATTCAGAAAATGTTTACTAAATGAAAGCAAAATACCGGTTGGGTAAATATTTTATTTCCTTAAAAAATATTTTCCACTTGTCCCTTGTTAGCATAGCGAATACATTTACAGAAAGCGCATGGAAAAGTCAGCATCTGAAACTGCTTAATTAAGCGCACCAGATTCCATTAAACATTTGAAATATTTCTGAATCATGTTATAAATAAATGATATTTAAGACAATCCATTTAGCTCGTATTCCCTGTGCTCAAACTGAGTTCAAATTTCTGGACAGTTTTACAAGCGTATCGAGGCTAACGTGTTGAGTCAAACAGAATATTAACGACTGAATTAGAAGTTTACCATTAACCATATACTCTCTGAAACATATTATCGGTTTACCGTCATATTTATTCTTGGCGTAATTCCTCGCCACTATTCTTAATGTCGAACAAGTTGTTTATTTACTTCAACATTCTTGTCTTAACATAATCTTAAGAAAATAAGAGGAGAAAAATAAACAAAACACACGAAACAGGACCAATTGAGGAATTAATTATTAAGCTGTGTACGGACATAAAACTCAGTCTGTATTTAGAAACGATATCTGGTGACGGATTGAATGACCATTCGGGGAGAATATCTAGAGTGAGGGTATGGGTACAATTCTGGGTTAAAGTCATTGCTCTAGCCCATATATCAGAATAAACAGTACTTGTTTTAATACGAAGAACTTTAGCCTTCAATTCACTGATAGTTCATTATAATATGCACAGGACCGAATCCACCAAATTCGATGTCAACTCGTTCCTCCATTAACAGTTTTGCCAGTTCATTCTCAGATAGATATTTATAAAACTTTATTTCTCTACGATAAAACAATATTTAAAAAAAAACAGCCAAAGCTGATCAGAACACTGTGTGGTACACTCTCTTTTTTTATCAATCACTATAATTATATGATAATAATCTATTCAACTTTTAATTCATCACAAAATATTTATGAAGAATGTGTTTCAGTTTGAAAACCACACAGATCCGATATTTTGTAGCACATTTTGATCAAGTGCCAAGCGGAAAAACAGCTTCACCATTTGTTGGATATTTATCCCAGGGTACATTCGTGCAGAAATAACACAGATAAAGTCGAATATCGAAACATTGCTTTTGTTATGTATAAAAAAACGTTTATTACTAATAATATATCGGTTTTCATTTCTTAACTGGTATACTGCATTTAGTAATACCGTAGAATCCGTTGGATGGAGACTTTTTTCAATATATTTATAACAATACATTAAAAATATGTAATACTACAAGACATACACACAAACAGACAAGTTTCACATATGTGTACATATTATGTATATGTATAGAGTTTTACGCTTCATATGGTGACGAGTACCTGAAAGCTAGACGGTAAACACATCCTACATGGCGTAACCAGGCGTCAAGGACTGGCAAAGTGAAACCATATTTTCAAGACAAATAGTTTAATTTCCGATTAAAGCCGAATTACCCGCATCGTGGTGTCACAAGCATTGTTTCGTCGCGTCGCCATAATATCAGGAATAAAGGCCGGGTTTCCCAGCTGTGAAGTCGCTTACATTATAAGAGTATAGATCAAGCCCGAGTGAGCTGAAACTCATTGCCTTCATCCCCGCCACATTTTCACAATCGGAAATGTCTGTCCGTTAAAAACTGATTGATGCCAATTTACTTCCTCTATGCAAACTGACAGTACTACATCTGGCAACTCGGCTCCTAATAAAATCATTCATTTCAACATTTAAGCGCTCGTTGGTTACTTACGGCGACGCCGGGCGAGCCGCGGTTCGTTACCGCCGTCAAATAACACAAAAGCCCCCATACTTCATTTGTGTCATCTACGAGAAAAATGATAGCACGCATAGCTCATCGTCAAAAAAAAACGTAATTTGTGTATAAATTAAGGGTGTTTGTAATATACATTTATTTTTTTTCTCATAGATTGGTAATTTAAATCTTTAATTGCGAAACAAAAAGAGAAAATGAAAAATAAGAACGTATATATATTAGGCCTTATGTTTTAACTCCAATTGTCTCATCCCGCGAATGATAACCACAGTCACTCCTTATTCGCCAGGAGTCACACAGGTATAAATTACATATAGAGAGTTAATTAATTTTCAGTTGAAATAATATCTATCTTATATGTTTAATAATTGAAACCAGATTGTTCGCTTTAGAGGCAACAATATAACAAGTTTGTAAACTGTACATAATGTGTATGTGTTTTATACCTTATTCGTTTTTCTACTGGTTGCTAAAGTAGATTAGACAAAGTCAAGATTTCAAGGTACTCTATTCACTCAAAATAATGTCCTCTTTCGTGTGTTATAAAAAATCTGGTTGAGTTAACGACTTGGAGATTTACAATGGGTTTTCGTCGAATTCATGAAGCATGTTATATTGGCAAATTACAGCTCACTGATCAAACCATGGAATAAAAGTGGTAGAGGGTCATGGGTGCGCCCGTCTTTAGCTATTGACAGCGGGTAGTAATTCTTTTTCCATTTCCGTTACGTCCAAGAAAAGCTTCTCCCGGGGAAGCCTGATAGGTGATGTCAGAGGGCTTCTTGCTTTGTGGACTCCCGTCGCGTGGGCTCATCTCCACACTTTGTCCTGGGGCGGAGCGACCACGCTCGAAAGCCGGCCCGACAGCTCTCCTACTGCGAACCATTCGCCGACTTGAACTGTTTCTGACGAGGCCTTGCAATTTCATAGCCACTCAATTCACTTGTTCTGACGGAGCTTTTTATCTCGATCAGCTTCAAACAAGATTTCCATACGAATAAAAAAAGAGTATACTAAAGAAGTGGCTTACACACGAACAATAGAGCTGGATTCGATCATATTTGATCAGTCTTCCACACTGCCATTCCACTTATACTAATCCATACCAGTCATGTTTGACTTTAAATATTTCAAGTTAAAAAAATCTACCATACCAATGCAATGTTTTACGCTTTGTATATTTTTCTCAGACAGTAACGTAAGCTGATGTAATATGTTTCGGTGTTGTGTCGTAAGAGTGCAAGGATAGCGATTGGCAATAAACAGCTATCAAACAAAATGCTATATATGTTTCTCTTCATTCCTGATCGCTTTTCTCACATAATTGCGGTTAAATCTTACTCCAACTGAAAAATCCAAGGATTTTAAAGATATAAAGTAGTGCCATATTTTACAGATATTTGTATAACCACGATATGGAGAACGGCTCACAGCTTCAGTGCGCCTTCTTCTAGCAATGGGACTACTATTATTCACTGAGTATACGACAATCTATCAAGTCTAACGGCTGATTTATTGACAATATTAGTGCAGAAAACTGCACCGAATGACCTTTCATAATTTTATCGATTACGAATAAGGAATGAAGAAATTATTGAGATCCATTCTCATTTATGGCCAATCCCTCACAAAACACTCAGAAAGCTGCACACATTTAAATCCATTAAAATGCGAAGATACAAAGGCACAAACCACACTTATTTGAGCTGGACAGCTTTGGAAGCGAATTTGGCAAAGATTAAATAATATATCGTTTGATGGTGATACATTAAATTCCGTTTGTATATATAGGATTACGTATAAAATAAAATCTTATTTTGACAAATATTCTCAAAATCCAGGACAATCAACTTTTCGATGTGAGAATAATTTATCTGTTTTATGGGTTTAAGTCATGGTGTGTATCAGAACAGTTCGCGTAATATGGTGAAAGACAACCCGTGCTCTGATAAGAACGGAACTAAACCAAATTTGAAGTTTCTAGGTAATCGGTCAACCTATTTTCAAGTTATGACACTCACAAGATGTATTTGGGTAAATAATACAATTTAAATTGGCGGCTATATTCACAGGTTGAATTCGGTTGACGCCTTGGTGTTTTACGCCGCACTTAACAGCATTTCGCTTTTATATATACAACGGCGGTGTTTTTCAACAGTAATTAGCACCAGCACAATCATAAACTGTTCTGCTTGTTTTGGAGAGTTTATTTAATCTTGTAAATTAAGTGAAGAGCAGTGCTATGCTTCTAACAAACTTAGCCAGAGCGCCCAGCTGGAATTTAATTAAACGAAATCCATCTCATTGTTTCAACAAGTGCAAGTTACAGTCCAAGTTTGATATCATTGTGTGAACTTGTCTTTAAGTTATTATGTTCACAGAATAAAGAGGTCAGAAGTGTCAAATAAGCTATAGCAGCCATATTATTGCGCCTTTGGTGGAATGCGTTACCAACTAAATGTGGCAATAGGAGACACTTCCAATACAATTCGAATTCCCCATACAGTTAGGGTCTTGACAGGAGGATTACCTGTTTGTTTGATTGGGGTTTAAAGCCGTACTTAAGGTTATTTCACTCACATGACGGTGTGCCACCCTCGACGCCACAACAAACAAAGTCACGACAGGACAATCACAGGACATAATATAAAGACATCACAAACAGATCGGCTTCCTGTTGCCCCTCAGCTCTGAAAGCAGCAGGGCAACATAAAGCTCCCTCCCAACAGTCCGCTCTCCACAAAAGGAAGTTACACTTCAAATTTAATGTTAACAGATGAATTTGTTTTCAAGTTTTCTTGTTCAAAACACACACAGGCGTGAGTATCTAGTTGAATTAGGCAATGACCATCCAATCGTTTTGCAAAATTCGACAAAATACAATGGTATTCATTGGCTTAACACAAGGAAGTAACATTCAAAACATGAACCTAATCAATTACATCTTTTTCAAGTTTCCTTGTTCACAACGCACACAGATATAAATATTGCTACATTACACAATGACGCCCACATCGTCTTGTGGAATTTGATGAAACGCAATCCCAGTCATCATCGTAAAAGGAGGAAGCTATTTGTTTTCAAGTTATCTTGTTCCACATTTTCATGTATTTTACAAAAATTAGTAACGACCTTCCAATAGTTTGAAGTCCGCCTTGCTTCCGTATCCCATACTCTATTGTGTACAACTTTAGTAATTAAACACTATATGGGACAAACGCAAACAAATAAAATATGGTAATATTTATTAAGAAATGAAAACATCTTAAATTTCACAACTGCACGCTAGACACCACACTAAAAGAAACTTCCTGATCCACCACAGACCGAATGTCGAACACAAAGCTGTGATAACTTTGTCAACATCCTTCTGTTTTACAACAAATTACGGACATTATTGTCACATATAATTGTGTTTAGTGATGCTTGTTAATGAAAATGGTCCTACTGCATTTTTGTTTGTATTGCATGTCATGTAAATTAATACTTGATCCACTTTATTTGTAATTATAAACAATTTACTTTAATATATCAATGCCGAACACACATCTGAAACAGAAATAAAGAACCCACTATCTCTTTCCCTTTACATGCGTTGAATAAACCACGAGACACTTTTCGG
>JAQQZZ010046578.1:1592-27300 GCA_030265115.1 Mopalia vespertina | reverse complement strand
CATCTTATACAGTGCAGCCAGTACTTCATCCAGTATCGATTTGTGATTATGAAAAAAATATTTGAACACATCCGACTGAAGTAAAGGACCCACTATCTATTTCCCTCTACAAGAGCAGAATAAAACCTTCAATGGATTTTCCTTTTATTTTCTCTTTCTCACCTTCTGATTGTGCAGCCCAGTATTGCGGATACTGATGTAATGCGGATTTAAGAGCGTCATTGACGGCTGCAGGTCGCCCACCAAGGTAACTGTCCATTACATAACCAGAACCTACAATAAAGAAAATAATAATATATATAATATAATCAGCCAGTGTAATCACTTACAACATATATATATACGGTGTTTAGGCATGCAGACTGCAGCGTAACGAGCCACTGCATCAGACTAATCGCCAATATGGGCAACGATAAAGGTCCACCAAGACAACAAACGAGCACAACATGCATGCTCGCGATAGATAACAGACAGTTACAACATTACGGCACCAATTTGTGTAATTGACAATTCGTGAAAGCGTGTTTATTTCAATGGTGTACATATCGCGGTAGGGACGATCTAATGCAGACAGAGGGCCGCGCCGAGCACAATAACCCTCTTACCATATGCAACAATGTTATCGTGTATGCCATTCATTAAAATTATCAGCAAAAATCAGTCCAGAGACAGAGTAAATGATTCAGTAATTGTCACATTTCACATTGGGAGAGTATTGTGGGAAGTGTGACTGATCAGTTTACACTCTAGCTGGTTGAAATAAGCATCCGGGACTTGTCCGGAGTTTCCGACATATTTTGAGGTCAAGCGTAGGCCTACGGTTATACGCCACCCTGACTTTATATACCAGCACATGTATATCAGATCAAGGCAATAGAATCATCACTTGTAACGTAATAGTAATATATATATAAAACTGTGAAGTAATACCTGAAATTTCTTATAGTCGTTCAAAGAATGACGTAAGATTTTACTAAGGTCAGTCTTTCACCAAATTCATTATTTTTTTATTATATTGGATAACCAGCCAAACAGTCATACACATGTGTATATATAGGCTAATCACGTAAGTAAAAAATAAAACAGTTATAAAAGTCCACAAACGTCTGTTGTCTGGCTGCAATGACGACTACAATACCAACACGATCATTATTTGGCATCTTTATTTAGAAATTTATAACTCTCTTCTTGTTTTATCCCACCAACAAAACTATTAAAAAATAGACTCTAAAATCTTTATTGATTTTACATTGGCATTTATTAGATTTTAAAAGTTAGTAATACAGAATATTTAACACATTAAACCAAGAGTAGAGAATAATTCACCCACAGTCTTAAGTTCAATGTAATCCACGGATAGTGTAATCTGGATTAAAACATATAAACGATTCTTATTTACAATGTAACTTTGCTAATTGACAGACAGTGAGACCCCCAACAATTGCCGGCTTTCAAATTGGGATATAATCGATTTTTGCTACGAACAAAAATAAAATTATATTAATGTGTCTAAAACTGACCGCTATATACGGAGGTTCTAAAGTTTATTTGACAGTCGGTACATTCCCGTTTGTCAAATCCATGATGCCAACTCGCATTTTATTTGAACAACCATGCATACAGAAGTTGAATGATATGCTCTAGTGTTATTTTAGCCTTTTCAGTGTTCGTAAATAACCTGGATTTTCCTCTATATATCGATGTTCACCACAACATTTCTACAGCTTTGTATCGGCTATTTTATTCATGGGGCCAGATATCCCAAAGTAGAAATATGTATACAAAAGAATTAGGACCAGTCAAACCAAAAATTGGTTACACTGGCATAACAGCTAATTATATCTGGTACGAAGATATGCTATCTTAAATGAAAGCAAAAATTTACAAAAGCTAATGATGAATATTAACCCCAATTTGAAGGAGAGGTATATAAATATATATCCCTACATAAATAATTATTGACACGGGTATATCTGGTTTTACCATTTTGAACAGTATTCTGGGGCTGTAATTACACCAGTCTTATTTGTAGGCTGGGCTATGACCAATGAACCATCTGAACAATTGTTCAGCTTCAAGAGCACTATATTGTAATATTGCTCTAAAGGTAAACTGTTCGATTGGTTAATATATGAAGTCTTTGAAGTAGGATTTCAACAGGCTTATCGAAGTGAGACATTGCATCAAATCTACATATGCTAAAATCGCTTTGGCAATAAGCCGGTCCACGCGTTGTTTCGCTCGGCTGTAGAGCCTACAGAGTGCGGATTGCGCGGACCGCTAAGCCGAGAACCTAACACCGTTAAAACAGCCACGTAAAATCAACCAACAAGTACTGACAGATTAATTCAAGCTTTTCAATGGCGCGATACCACCCAGTTTAAAATATCCCACGTCATATCAAAGTACATGGCAACACAAGAGTGACATTTATGCAATACCGTATAATAAATACATCACAGCTTGATTGTGATCTAAAATGTATGCCTATAGATTTTGACCTATTCGTAAGATAAAATTTACCACAATTTCAAATACAACCATATGAAGGTTACCATTGAGTGGTTTCGTTAATTTCCATACAAATATATTTTTTTGTCACAGTCATTTAACAAGGATTTTAGTTTCCGTGAGGAGATTGATATAAAAGGCATAGCCGTTGAATGAACATTATAAGGAATCGCTGTCCTGTTCGCACATCATCACTCCATGTGTAAAAATTAATTAGTTTCTATTTATCAGGGTTATTTCAACCATCTAGATATGTTCAATTGTAAGGCTGTTATTAATTTTAATTTTCAAATTTTATTTACTGATAAATATTTATATATTCCGCGAAATAAATAAATTATAAACCTCTCTTCAATTAATAGAATGTACAAACCTTAACTGGAATAAAATACTTTCAAATCACTACAATTCTTGGATTCCACGAACAAGTTAAGCATAGTACAAATACTACAAGAGCAGTGTTACTTCAAACGACGAAATAATGATTTTTATCAATATTTCGGCGCTTTATTTGCCATCATTATCTCATGGCAAAATAAAGCACACATATATAATACATATATAATACATTGACATAAAAAGCAGCCTTTCGCTCTTCGGGTAACGCTATACTCTTTTACATTGAAACCAATAGGTAGGGTATTTCTGAACAGCCTACATATGTATATATAGGCTAAGAGAAAACTAATCAGTTCTTGGTTTTATTAAAATGTTCAGTTGAAAGATGCGTACATTTATTAATTTGAAATAATTTCGTACATTTAGGCTACCCATAAATCTATTTATATTCCACAATTAGCAACAATAACATTAAATTAAAATTTTAGCAAATATTAAAGTTCAGTTTTTGAAAATAAACAAAAACAAACTGCAGTATAGCGCATTGAAATAAACAAGATATTCCTGACAATATAGGCCTATACAAGCCGTATACGCATTATACGGTGACTGACTAAAACACTACCGAGTCTGTTGTACATCGAGACTTTCTAGAGGGTGCATGGCTGTCTGGTTATATCGCCCAGGCTGAGCGAGTTCAGTTAGCGGGGAGAGCTGTGCACGAACAACGCCCGTCTCATCGCTCGATCCGCCACAAACATAGATTTCTTTATAAGACACGTTCAGGATCGGTGGAAAACGATTAGGAATTGTTTTCATCAATAAGCTGGCTCCACGATCTGAGACAAAAAGCTAGCAAGATTTCGGACATTCGGATTTTCTAAGTAATGTTTTGTACAAAATATCGACAAAGGTTTTGGGCTAAAGATGGCGACTGGCCTGCCCGTAAAAGAGCCGTTAGTTTTACAAGTAGGTCAACTGGACTGGTTCAATTTACAGCGGAATGGCCCAGGTCAGTGACATACAGGTTGTCTAAGCAAATGATTTTTCCTTTTTTTTTTAGTCTCCTTTTTAATGTCACAATAGATATTTCAAGTTACTGGGGAATACCCCTCATTTGTTTGAGACCAGCATCCACAGAACATACAAGTATTTAAAATTGTACGCAGTTCAATTTAATTTACAATTCGTAAGGGCTGGTGCGATAGATTTAATTGAGTTTTTTAAAAAAATGTGATCTTTTGCTTTAATACAGAGTTCTGCAAATATAGGAAAGCAACAAATATATTTGAAACTTTTGGTAAATTTGTCTATGTTTGCTTTAATATCGGATTAAGTTATTTGTTTTCTCTGGGGGCATTTATTTTTTATTCCTGTGCATTTTACATGCAAACACATTACGTTTACTAAATAAATCCACAACAGGATACGCCGGACGCCATTTAATATACTGTTCAAAATGTCTAAAGAATTTTATTAAAGTATAGAAAAACGACAATCTTTATCTTTGTTCAAACAAACGGATTTATTCTTGAGATAGTGACCCAGACCGTCTAAATGAGATTTTAATGACGCAAAGAGCACATCAACAAGTGGAAAAGAGACGTACAGCGATTCATTAAATAGCGACGTAAACGTTGACAATTAGATAAACATATTGCCTAAACCATTTACTGGCTGCAATGAGCGTTGAGGAGATACGCATGATATGAGAGCTATTTGATCATAAGCATATTACAAAGATTATATTGTGGTAAATTAATTGATTTATTCCAAGGGAAGCTAATGCTTATGGTAACTACTACCGCAAATTCTCGTTTCAGTGCGTATTGTGTATTAGTTCTAATTAAGCAAAGTTCTCATTTATCAAAGGGGAATTTTAGGTTCTGAAAATCCACTAGCCCTGGTAATTATGTCATACCCAGAGTGTAGGCTTACAATTAAATCAGCCACGATAACAGCCCATCCCAGCGTCCAGATAGAGTAAGAATTACAAGACAGGCTACAATTATACCCTGACACATCATCAACATTAGCAGGACACGACGAGTTCAAAATGTCCCAGGGCCAGGGGAAGTTAACTTAGAAAATACAGTCTGATTTACATCTCTCTGCATACAAATAGCATTTCAGAGGATTTTACAGCCGTAAATTGTGATAAAAAGATAATTTATAGGCATAAAGTCCAATGTGTTGCGGAGTGTGCATTCATATTGGGACAGAGGCCCGAAGGTCCGATCACAAACAACAGGCAGAGCGCAACGTAGAATTGTCGGAGATGGTAATTAAAACACGAATTCTACTATACATCTAGACAAAGACTGCCGGAGCCCCATTGGTTTACAACCAGTCTCTCACCAAGGGTGTGCAATTTAGCGAGTAACTCTGGCAGCCTCTCAAACCTAGACTATTGAAGGATCGACTTTTTATAGCTGCTAGTTCAGATGCGCCGTCTTCGCTCAATCTGGAACGCTCTTCAAGTCAAATCGCAAGAGCTCCGTGTCTCAACGTAACTCCGGATTAGCCAGGCAAAATAAAAACTTCATTTATTATCTGTTTGTCCAATCCATTACCAACACACAATAGTGCTTTTGTAAGAGGTGTCTCTTTTTGTTAAGCTTGTTCAACAATAAAATAATTAACCGGACCAATCAAAAAGCAGTCGTTCCAGCATCATACCGCCAACAAAAAAAAAATTACCGGGAAAGAATTTCAGACTATAAAGATTACTTCTCAAAAGGGATTCTGCATTTTAATACAACACGCAGCACCCGGATATTCAACTATACTTGGTGTTTAGTCTCTTATCCCCCCCCCCCCTGACACACACTTTTTGTTTATCTAATTGCATAGCCTTGCCCCTAAAATATTAATGTCTAAAATTTGATGATATAAATCATCATTAAGAATCTGTGGGTAATTAAATTGTGTAAATTACTAAACATTCTATTTTATAATAACAAAGATTCATTCATAAAAGCCCTGGCTTTGTGTACAAATCAAATAAATCGACGGGATAAAAAAAAATTGTCATCAGATATTTTAAGTTTTATTATAAGTTACATTACTGTGTGTATACTGCTATTGACCAACGGTAGAAATATGCACCACCAAAATACAGAAGAGTCGGTTAGAAATCCTTTCTTGGACCAGTGGGACATTTTTTACTATAAACGCTGGGCGAGCACATGTACATATCCATTGTTTTGACCTATTGTTTCGGTTACTACAAATCATAGATGTCTGGGGTTTTTAAAAATTATTTTGGTCAAGTCGCACTCAAGGTTATTTCACTATTATGACTGCGTTCCAGCCCAGTGTGTGAAGGAAACCACTCATGGAGTTACTGGCAACAAACAATGGCAAGACAGGGACATTACAAAACACAATAAATAGAAACCGATCGACTAGAGTAGCTTCTTAGTTCTCAGAGCACCAGGCTAACAGAGCACCTCCCAACAACCCCTACCATCCTAGAAATCCTGTATGTAATTGTGTTCACTGAACGTATCTCGCATCTATGGGAATAGTTGCATGGCCGTCAGATCGACTCTGGTTTCACGGTACCACTTGTTCTGTCCATATTTACTATTAATTTACTATGGTCAGCGGACACTCTTGTCAAATCTGTGCTGAAATTTGTTTTGGAATCTTTTTGAAGTCCTTGAATTATCCACAAATTCCTTGAACGACAGGCTAGTGTAATTGAAGTTTGTTCAAATTTGACCAGCTGCATAATACCTGTGTGGCCAATCAACAACAAATTAGTTTTGGATCCACGATTTAGCAGGTAAAATGTTGGTTTGGCATGGATTCCTACGTCAGGGGGCGTGTCGTTTAACACAGGATACGAGCTGCCCGTGAGTGACAAAAAACAGTAAAAGCACCTGGCCGTCATTTGTACATCGCATACAGGTGTCTGTTGACAGAAAACGACGACAGCATGCTTTTACATTCAACACGTATGTTACGTAACATCAAACGAGGAAACCATCCACGCCAACACATCACTAAATATACACCCCGGACTAATGCCACAGCTGAAACTGGTCTGCTGCTACGAAAGGTTAACACAAAAAGCGCAGTATAAGACAATTCATCAGAAGACACGGAAACCTAGGTTATCGCACAGCCCAATGAAAACTACGCTTCGAATCCAGATATCCAACATTGGATTTACAAAGCAAATAATTAACTATAAGCGAAGCAAGTTTGTTATTTTCCAAGTATTACAAAATAAATAATCTGTATAATACATCACTATTAAGATAAAATATAACAAGAAAGATTAAGTTTTAAAATCATATTTAAACATAATTTTTTTTTGTTCATTCTTTCAATGACAACAGATGGGGAAAATAGTTATAAAATCAACGGTTCCTTTCTTAAATATGTCCATAAAATAGTGCTTTATTTGCAATTTTGACCCCTAGAAATTTGACATTTTTTAGGTATTTAACACTGCCCGAACGAACAAACAATACTCGGGCTAAATCGAATAAAAGATACCCAGCGAGATGTCATCCATAAAGTAGGTAAATTTAATAAACTTGTCAAAAACACAACCGAGATTTAATTTTATTTGACTGAAGACCAGTATATCTTTTCTCGCTTCACAAGTTTCGGCATTACAAAAAGATAATAAATATTGTGTATGTCCCTTTTTTACGATTGCGTCAAAAGATTAAGGCCCACTATAGGTGTATCGTACAATACTGGCATATGTAGTTACGAACAATCTTAGACTAGACGTTTTGGATTACCTGGGTGCTCACAGTAATATACCAAGATTAGTCCAAGTGAATATATAGCACTGTCAAGTTCCTGAAGGATATTAACGCCGCAGAACGCTAAACCGCCTTTTCAAATCTGATATGTACAAATGTCAACCCCTTTTACCGCACAGTTTTCATTAGTAGAGTGTAGTATATCCATGTATATTTAGTCTTGATGCACACAACTATTTAATGTTACCTCAAATGATGAAAGAACTTACCCGGATGAAAAGGAAGCGACGAAGGTGGGAAATAACGACCGCCATACTGGCTTAGGGATGCCAGGTTGGATGGCGTACCGGTGCGAGTCAAGTCGGCTAACTGGTGTCTCATTGCAGGGGGAGTACCTTCATAATTGTGACCGAGTGTTCCCAATGCGGCCGAGGCGGGGGTGGTAGGTAAAAACCGTCCCCTATCCAAGGAAAAATTTAACCGCCCGTCCATGATCTGTACACTGTTTGTCCACACGTTTAATGTACGTGTGTATAGAAACCCTCAGTCAAACCATTATGTTGACGGGTAGAGGCCTGTCTGAAACAAAAAGAAGACAACGTTAAAGACATGTTAAGAAACAACAGAAAATCAGTTTCACGCCCATTTTTTGAAACACAGGACAGCCTTTATCAAAATTTTGAAAACCCATAGAGGACAACCTCTACGTCAATCTTAGAAACTAAAAGACAGAAAAAAAATTCAGACGAATATAGAAACAGATCCAGAACAGCAATGCAGGAAACAATATTAGAAACAAACAGGGACAACTTTAGAAACCAACAGATAGAGTACAACTGTTACCACTATTTTTAAAACAGAGACATTATTTATAAAACAGATAGAAGACAATATTTGCATTTCCACCGATAGCAATTGTTTATCATTTTTAGCAGTTGCCACCATTCTCTACTACAGATAGACAACCTTCCGGCTAATTGTACAAGAAGAGGACAACAAAAAGATGTAGGACAATTTCGGAAACGTACAGATACAGGAAACCTTTACGCCAATTGTAGAAACAGAGGACAATTCAAGAAACAGATAGAGGACAACTGTAGAAACAATCCCACAGAGGACCACTTTTACCACAATTGGAGAAATAGATAAACAACCTTCACGTCAATTTTAGAAATCGAGGATAACTTTAGAAACAAACAAATAGAGGACTTTAAATCCAATCAGATAGAGAACAACCGTTATGCCAATTTTAGAAATATAGAGGACAACTTTGACTTCAAAGTTAGAAACAAATAGATAGAAATATTTAACGACAATGTTAGTCTATTTGAAAACAATAGGTAGTTCAGTTAACTGGATATTAACGGAGATACGTATGGATAAAAAGCAGTTAAAGTGTACAGAGTATATTACCATATAGCTAAACCACCAAAATGGTGCTTAACACGCGAATGTCTGCACGGGAACACAAACAACATATTATATAAAATCATGCGATTGGAACATATGGTCATGCATATATAGATACATTGCACATAGTTTACATATAAAACAATAGAAAATACAGCCTCTATTCAGAATCAACGTTTCCTTGTTACTAAGCCAATTGTATATAAGCATAATAAACAATTTAACTTGAGATAGTTTTTATGTCGTTCAGAGTAGCTAAATTAGGACTTATTTAAGTTCAGTAGAAATGTATATTTTTTTCTTTCTGAAGCTTAATGTCGGACGAGATCTTATATAAGTAGTTTTTCGTCGTCGAGTAAAAACAGAACACAGTCAAGACGATCGAGTAACGTTATTTGATCTACAAAAAGATGTAGGAAATAAAGAGAAGGGTAGACGCGACTGGCGAGATGCCAGCCTTTGTCTTTACCAGGGAGAAACTCAAGATCGGGCGCCCTTTGGCGGACTTGAATAAGCCCGGCGGCACACGCATGATACCGGAGAACTCTGTGTCGATTACGCTTCTCTTTCGAATGTGTGTGACATTGAAGTCTTGGGAAACACAAAGCATGTTTCAGTTACGCAATAACAGAGCAGCTAATTCACTAGTTCATCAAATGGTCTGCTGATTACACAGTTGAGGTGTGATATTGAACGAGAGGAAGTCATGAAAACACCGTTAAATCCACACCGCATTTACCCCGCTATATACACACTTTCATCATTAATATATATATTACTCACCTCTTAAAAACTAGTCATCATTCTAGACGAGTAAACCTAATATAGGAGTACATACTTTCAATTACATTTTAAACAATTCCCACGACAACGAAGGCATTTTTTTTTTCATGATGGTTAGATTTGTTTTCATATCATACTTTTTCTCATTTAACTAAATGATACGCGGACTCCCTGGACGTTATCTTGAAATAAACACATAAACTTGTTGATGTTTTTTTCGATTTGAGCCAAACGTCACATACATACAGCGTATTTTATTGAGAATTTATAAGTGAGCCATTTCATCAGATCTAGGTTCCAGAATAATAAAAACGAGCTTCCACAATAGCCGATATAACATCACAGATAGTCACTGGTACAGGCGTGTATAGAACGACAAGGTCCACCATCCAATTAGCCATAATATCTTTCAATTCGAGATCACACAAATTAATTACATTTACTTAATTATTATCGACGAACATGGCTAGAACTGAATCCAATGTCAAACCAAAGGGATAATCTGTACTCCGAGTCTGTTCCAGCCTCAAAGACGTATCAAATATGGAGTGTCCATTCAGTAATTTACCCGACCCGGCCGTGCCTGTGGTCTGGGCGGTACTAAGCGCTGGTCAACACATTAACGCTTGTTCTTGTATCCTGGTGAACATTTTCTTTTAAAACCATCTATGTTAGGAGGAAACTGTTCAGTTTGTCCGGCTTTATGGACATGACAGCACTGTTTTGGTTCCATATCCACTTCTGCCCGCTCTATTCCACCAAATAGCGCAATAATTTATGTGCCAACACCATAAACTTTCCGGAGAATGGCATGAAAGAAGGTTTCATATTTAGACGATTTGTGTTCAACGCCGTGCTCAATGGTACTAAACTTACATGTCAGCGGTTTACCAACAGTATTTTCAGTTTTTGGATAATTATGTTCCTCCAGTGTTGTAGTCCTCCAGATTTTAAGGGGCAAATGTATATTTTTTATATCTGATATTCGTCCATATTTGGGCGACGTTGGCCCGTTTCAAAGTTGCTGAAATCGAGTGTTTGGTTCTTTTCCGTTCTCCATCATGCCCGTAATACTAAGCGTATCCATGTTAGTCCGGCGAATCGGGTAAAACAAGAATATACGTCAACTTTAATGATTTGTGAGGTGTAAATGTATTTTGTCACAAAATAAATACATCTCTTAGTTTTTTTAAGTTAATCTACATCTCTATATTTTGTGAAGGTTGTTCTCTGAAAACAACAGTTCAAAGAGAGAATCATCCGATTTCATTCCTTAAATTTCACTCTCGCTATTTTCTAGCCAGACAACATTTGCATTTTTTCCAGTCTCTGTTTCATGTTTGCAGCGGGGTTTTTTATACTCTAATTTCCTCTTAAGAGATAAAGACTTCAACGTTGGTTATTTTCTTTACTAAGAAAACAAAAACCAGATTCCCATTCGAAGTAAAATTATGTCAGACTTTATTCGTTATATAAGTTTTGAAGGAGTTTTATTCTTTACAGTTTGTTAACGAGAATATTGATAAAATCCGCATTCTAATCTTTCATAAATCAATAAAAAGAAAAAATGAGTAATTTGTTCATTTTTAATATTTTTCAAAAATAAGATTTAAGAAATAATTCACCGGAATTAAACTGGAAAGTGTCGAAATTTCCTACCTGAACAATCAGTTCCAATAATGCACATTCAATATTTAATTAATCAGTACTCCATGTGTAGCACAGGATTTGTTTTTGAAGAGTAAAATAAATGTTTAACACACTTTGGCGGTCTGTGATACTGGTATCTTTATTTACGTTATGCAATTGATGCAACAAAATGACAACATAAATAATAAAAACGTTCCTTATTCAACTAACTATGACACTTTAAAACGGACTTTCTAATGAATGAATTCGTTTAAGATTGCAATTCTGGTACAATATATTTCCAGAGATTTGTTACTTTTGTGAGCTTACATGCATAATGCCTGCTGCCCGAATTAATAGTTGCACACAAGGTTATTTCCCTAATCTGGAGAGTGAAACACTTCTAGGAAAATGGCAAAACAGCGATGTCGGAGATGCAAGTCCGGCCAACTTTGCCAGAAGCTGCGGATCTAGATAGGTACTATATATATGACGACAATGAGATGTATAAATGTGACTGCTAATTGTGACGATAGTCTGAGAATCCACGTAGACTGGCACGGTTCTATGTGAGTCTTCGCGAGACTGGACTCCCCGGACAGTCAACATGATTGTCCGGTGTCTGAAGCCATCGGCTTATTTCTCTCGTGTATTTCTAATACAGCGAGAAAGTTTTTTTGTTCGATTGGGGTTTAACGTCGTACTCAAGGGTATTTCACTTATATGACGACGGATTGTCCATTTCACACTGTTACTTATATCTAATTACGGTGGAAAACCGGAAGGAAACCACGTAAAAACCACCCCCGTGATTGCCGGAGCCACAACCTGTGACACTCATATACCCGATGGTCGACAGACGGACTCGATCCCGTGAACGGTACATCGAAGTAGGATTAGTCATCGCACTCGCTACCACTAAGCCACCGCCACGGCCAGCGATAAAGAGTAGTTTGGGTTTAATAGATCAATGCTCGGCCCGCACATCATTTTACAAACTGCTTAAACTATTGAATTTAGTTGTTTACATGCTTGTGTCAATGATAACTGAGTAGTAAATAATGTGACCGTCCAGAATTCTAACAACACCATTAGACTAAACTAAATATATAGAACCAGAAAATACTAATAAATAAATAAATACATTTTCTGAATAGTGAGAATATCAACAGGTGCACTATATTGTCAATTTCATTTCGAGGAGTCTATTGCGAAATGGCAATACTGTCTAATGTTTAATTTTGAGATAGTTTATATATATATATGATTTTCTCAACGGGAACTTCAAGATATTTGAAGGCCTGAAGCAGTATAGCTCAGTACACAGAAGTTTTGTCTGTTGATATCGACAAGGAAAACGTTAAAGTTAAACAAATATATCCGCATAACGAGGAAAAAGAACACAGCAAAAATGACATTATGTTCGTTACGCGACAGCAGGACAATGGAGGACTCGTTCTGGTCAAGAAACAGTTCACTAGCCAATAATAACACAGATACGTTCGCAAAGGGCTGTTATATACACCGCGATAAAATTTAGCTGGAGAGTTTCAAGGCTATTCGATGATGGCGGAAGGAGAAACCGCGAAAAGCTCAAGTCCATGCACACAGTCAAATATCCCCTTATTGATCAAATCGAAGTACTCGGCACTACTTGGTCTATTCGCATAGCCGATAGCTGGGGCAGACTAGACTCCATTCAGGCGACACCTCGAAACAAAACTCGATGAAAAACCTATTGTCGCACGAATGTGAGGATTAAGACGAGACTTAAAGCTAAGATATACTGCGCCAAGAACACAATACAAGTTGTTTGATATTATCTCGGTTCATTTCTAGTACTTTAAATAACAAATAATTCACTGAATGAAACTGTTAATCAATAAAAACGATGGAAGATCTGCCATTTCGATCACTTTAGTATTTTAGGTTAAATACTTTGTTATGCAAACGAGTTTATTTTCGAGGTGATGCAAAAACTTCGACAAATATACACTACTAGTGGAACATACTAGTTCAATGATACGTCATGTGTATACATGGATATTGGAAAACCAACTAGGTTTATTTTTTTATAAACAACTATACATGTAACAGTGTGATTTTATCATTCAAAATATATATACAATTGAGATATCCCAATTCAAAAGCAAGGAAATACGTTTTAGATCTAACAAGGTGCGTATTTGAGGCATATGCCTAACAGGTCCAATGATTCTGTATGTAGAAAATACCATTCATGGAGCTGTAGGAAGGTTTTCCCTGGGTTATACAACTCAAATATGATAAATTTCGACCTTACCACCTATTTCTGATTGATGAGAAAAACACTCACCGAGTATAATGTTATAATTGTTTATGACGCCAGGATCGGCTTACAATAACATGAATGTCCTACAGCTTGTTGTCTAACTAGGCCAACTACAAAAAACATGGACTTTTTCTAAATAGAAAAGTTTCAGCTCCGTCATTGCGCAAAAATGAACACGAACAAAAACTACCCAAATTGTTTTCGTAAAGATAAGTTTACTGGTAAAGATGTTATTTTCTTTCTCCCAAACTACCAGACCCTGTACAGCGAAGATATACCCATTATACATACGAGACATTAGCTTCAACGCGAGCATATTTCTAAATGGTAAATTAGGCATTGTAAGAAAGCAGATCGACTGAAACCTTTTTCAGGAGCATATTTAGTGCAGCAAAAAATCTGAAAATGTCGATATGCCTGGATGACAGTGTAGTAGACTATCTGGATAACGACAGAAGTAATTTTAACCGGATACTTTGTTAGCATGTAGACTCCAGTCCAGGTTACACATAGCAGCCGGTGACTCAGATATATTGTACATTTCCGCCGACGCAATCTATCTCATATACTAGTAGTATTATCCTCATAACAGTTCATTTAAAACCGACTTGACTTTTAAAACAAACATAGAAATCTAGAGCTCAGCCATCATACTTTCTTGATTTCGCGCCGTATATTAGTTATTTGGTGTACATATGACTGGAGCGGTGAGCCGGTGATGCGTATATAAAGTATAACAAAACTAGTATATGTAACTTTCGCAAAGCAGACATCCTTGTAAAATTAAACGCTTTTCCCAAATTCGCGAGATTGAATACTATATTTTATCAAGGTGGTCAAAATTGCTTTACTTTCAAATTTATGTCAAGGAAGAGTTGCAACGCTTAACTAGGTTTAAAGACATGGATATACTTCCTTGTTGACAGGAAATGCACGTCCTTTCCTTTATTCTACATTATAAAATTTAAAGGCTTCGCTAGAGCCATGCAGTTGGAATAATAATTGTGACAAAATGCGAATGAAACAATCTCTATCACTTAAAATGATCTATGTAGCAATGAGCAGGTTTTATTTATTAACGGTTTGTTACATTTGGTAATATGTTCATATAATGACAATACGATAAGAAAGACTTTTCGGATAAAATAAAGAACGATCGTAGAATGGGGGCAATGTAAAATAGAAGCGATGTATGCTAAATTGAACAATTTCCTTTTACTTAACTCACCAATACAACGGATATTTTGGAGTAAATATATCTCTAGATATATCCAGCTTGTCCTATACTTCTAAACGTCAATCTTGTGTTTGCGATGTAAGACAATCCATGCGAACGTATACCATCCGTTTTAGACATAGCCAAAACAGAATATTAAAAAATGTATGTACAAGAAATAATTATTACTTAATTAAGTTATAACTTGTGCCTCACATATTTAGAATATTAGAAAACTATTTAATGCAACGTTTTCAATTAGTGTATTGGTGTCACTTACGCCCATACAATAAGTATTACCAAAAATGTCTATAAATAACCAATTATTTCACACACCATTATCTCAAAAGAGACAAACAAAATAAAAAATGTGATTTAAAAAAAAAAAAATTTACAACAGATCTTGAAAAAATTTATTTGTATTAGGATTTACACGTATATGCATTCGTATGTTATTGCCATTTAGGAGTAAGCTGAAAGAAATAAATAGTTTTTAATTGTAACTTAAGACACATGATAATTTCATTCAACGGAATGCTTTGTGATAAACGTTTAACCAAACAAGCAGAACTGTCTTTAAAAAACCAAAACCAAACAGAGCAGTTTATTTTCTCATTATAAGCAAGCGTGCTACTTAAGCCAAATTCTAGATACAAATATTATTGTTACGATTTCTAAGATTGACCATTGAAATTAATTTTAATTTTGATGAATTGGACAAAATAGTTGACAGTTATCTCACTGTGACTAGCTTTTGTTTTTTGCTAATATTAAGGCGAGCTTAACATACGAACAACTGGTGTAAAGTTTGGGTCAGATTAAACAGTCAATATATGTATGTGTAGATTTTATTTATTCTTTCTTGATTTGCATTAAAAGTCTAATGTTTTTTTTATACTTTTGCTGTTTATTTTTTTATAGATAGATATTTATTTATTTTTTGTTTTTATATTTAATTAGTTTTACTTTCCAGTTGGAAAACGTAATTGACACATAATACGAGAGATTCATTTCCAAGATTTGAGGGATTACAAGTTTAGCAAAATTGACCTACACAAAATTAAAAAAGGCAGAAATGATCTTAATGATATTTATTCCTTCGGCTGAGAAGTACGGCTAATGCGCTTTGCTCTGCAGACGCCTCTCCCGAAGAGAAGGCCTTCAGCAGGTAGCAAGTTCAGCTAGCATGGCCAGTCTCCCGCTAACTAAAAGCCGTTGAATAACCAGCTTGTCAATTATTATCTCAATTTTCGCTCGATAAAAAAACCTGAATATATTTTTACCTAATGAACAAATATTTTAACTTTCTAATGGTATAAGTGTCATGTTTGGGAAAAATTCCGTTCAAAAGATAGAGATTGGAAAGTGAGCTGGAACATTATTTTCACAAGATGTCTGACCGACACTATAGTCGCCTCGAAAAAATCGAGCTTTTACTGCGGGCAGAAAATTAGTAGAAAAACTGTCTTACCTTAATGTTATTATAAAAATGACTTGGGGATAGATTTACAAGGTAAAATCCTCCTGGTTGGTGTAATTTGATTGTAATAAGTCCATAAGTAATATCCGTGTAGGACTGACTGAATAATATGAACGTTCCGTATGAGACTAGTTGTGGGTATGAAGCGAACTGAGCGAGGCGGGCTCTGAACGTACTCAGCTTCTATTGTTAGTACGTCTATCAAACTGCCAGAATACACGCTTCTCATTGGCTCATCTCCAAAACCTCTATGGCGCATACCTCAGCAGGCCAATAACAGCGGTTTCGAGATCCCCAGAGTAACCAACCAGCCCTGCACCGGTTAAAGGAAGACCTTGTGATTAACAGTGGAAACTGCAAGCTTTTACTGGGACTTTTTAAGGGCTTTCCATTCTTTTGGTAGCATTACACGAATGTTAAACAATGATGGATGAAATGCGAACAGGATTCGTCTAGAAAACTACAGACCATAACTCGTAGTTATGGACACATGTAACGTGTATTAGTTGATATGGCCGTATTTACCATCTGTTGCGCTTGTTTTGGGTATCTTGAGACAGACACTGACGGGTTTTCTCCACAGCGAAAGGTTACTCAATTTCGAGAGGGGGATTCTCTGGTGGATAAAAGACCCTCTGTTCCCTCTTTCAATGGTCGTCAATTTGATGAGACCGTTCCTTTTTTAAAGGCCATTCTCGGCTTTCAAACACGTTAATTGATTGAACTGTATAAATCTGTGAGTAGGTCCAAACTTTTTCTCTAAATCTCCTGTTTTCTGAATAAAGGCTAAATTAATCACAGCAGTAAATAGACAGAGCATCTTCTCTTTAAGATTTCAACAAACGAAGAGTGGAGCCTGTCAGGCGACGTGAACACCTCATGCAGAGAAAATCCCCCTTCATCACCTGTGGGCTATATTCTTTACACATTCAATATAGGTGTCATACGTTCATTACTGCAGCAATAACAACCTATTTATAGAGCTTCAAACAACAAGACGGAAATCTTCAAAAAGCCTAGGTTAAATTTCAGTATAACACTTCTGTTTTGTGATAGAACACATCTTTGCGATACATATGCCTGTATTAGGTGTGAGCAAGCCTATGTATACCAGCCGATGACGATACATAAGCATATGTGTTTATCAAAACATCATGTTTTATCACATGAAAGAAGCGTTATGCAGAAATGCAGAGTCCATGTCACTTCTAAATGTCGTTCAAATATTATATGTTAAAACTGTTATCTTTAAAATATTTTTCCGTACACTTCTTAAAGTTTAACGATAAATCCCCCCCCCCACTCCAAATTTTTTTTTTACAAAATTAAAAAAAAACAGCACACATGTTATGACATGTCCGTAGTGTCTAAACCTGCAATTTAATCAATTCAGACTTTAAAACATAACATCGTCTTTAGGATATAAATTTGAGACATTTGCTAAACAGTCCGAAAAACACAGGTATCATATTAACATTGGGCAATGTTAACAAAGCCTAAACTAAGGACACATGTAGCATATTCTTTGATTTATTTACATGAACATTTTTTTTCGACAGAAGCAAGTAAATATGTTTATTGTAAAGAAATAAACTTTTATTTGCCTACACCTCTATAAACATACATATAAGTAGTTATCCAGAAATTGTATAATTAAACATATAAGTATAAACATCGAAGGCCCGATCGATCTTATATCAATGTACAGTTTCAATAAATATTTGTAATGGTCCTTTTACATTTCCAAGGTACCGTTGATTATAGATAAATGGTCCAACCGAACCTACGTGTGTAGTAATTTCTACAGAGAATTTCTATAGCTTCCTATATATTTTCGTTAATAAACATATAGTCTAAAACAAGACACTTAAAATTGTATATATCCCATATCTACATGCCATATAAGTGTTATCAAGCGAAGTTTAAACTTTCTTATCGGGTCAAAGTTGAGTTCAGTCCAGCACAGAATATTTGTTTATTGACTCAGTCAGTGATGTTATCTTTCATAAAAGTGAATCAGAAATATGGTACAATTTAGAAAACTAAGGTCCAACAACCGTGAAATTCAGCTCTAGTTTCACTGTTTCGTGTCAGATCGACATTTGTTCCCTTTGGATAAGTTCTAAATCTTAGTTGTGTTATATATTTGTTTTAGTATCCGCACTGTCATGAATACATATATATAGAGGCAAGCAAATTTTTCTCTTTTCATTTATTCAAAATATATATATATATATATATATATATATGACACAGACAGCTAGTACTATATAGGTATATTATTAGTCTGAATTCAACAAAAGTTATTATGTTTAAAAACCGCTATTACGAGACAAGGTTGTATCCCTCCCACGCAAGCTTACCTTATAAATGATATCTGCAGCTATTTCTAAACTGTAGTTTTGTTGATAAGAGATACCAATTTTTATATCACACTTCAGTAATTTTCTAATAAAGGTAGTCAATGTTATTAAATGATTCTGCTATCCAATGTCTAGATCCTTAAATTAAGCCTCGCTGATAGCTGTCATAAGTTCTCCTTAGACGTGAAAAGAAGCGAAGAGCCAAAAAAAAGGACTCGGTAATGGGATACAGACGTCATCAAGCCACGCCCCCCTCTTGTCAAATGTCTGCTCTAAATATAACATGAAGCGAACAACTGCACAAGCAGTGGCTATATAATAACAGTGTTGGGCGAGGATTTGTCTTTTCAAAAAATAATAAATCAACATGCTCCAATATGACAAAACTTTGTGAAACTAAGGTATACATTATAAACATATATGGAGAAATCAGTACAAAGTGCATGTCGTATGCAACTGAACACGAAGAGTTAAATACGTTTTGCTAAAAATACGACAGCTTTGCAATTCATTTTAGAGCAATTGTCTCTGAATCAATAATACAGTAAATCTATATTTGAAACTATTTAAAATTAACAGATAAAATGAACTATATAGTTTATTTATGGTATAGCTGCATTATGCTTATTCAAATGACCACTAGACAGCCCATCTCGGGTTACATCATGCAATACTCTTAGACATGTACAGGAGCTTTACAAAAACCTAATAAACACATTACGTGTTTGGACGCTTTTAGTGCTTAACTCGATATGAACGTTATTATCAGACAACCGTTTGCAGCCTGTCCAATAATATATAAACGGGCGTGTCGACACATTAACTGATCTGAAAAGATTTAAATTTAAATTGTAATTATGTTTTAATGCGCTGTGCCAAACTCAAAAACGTTGAATTAACGTTCTTAAAATAAAATATATGTATATACGATGGCTGGAAATCTACTTGAAAAGAAAAGCATGTGAACGTTATTTGCGGATGTTAAATATAATCCATGAATAATGGGGGGAAAGGATTGAAAATTATATAGGTCCTTTCTAAAAGGTGAAAATCGGCCACGACATTGTATTGTACATGATTTCCTACTACATACAATAGGGTCAAAACTTTCAATACTATACTTGTCTAATGCTTGTCTGGTTATATCATATACAATGACGGCCATCAAATCATATTTTTCTTTTATTTTATTATGTCTTGATTATCATTTTATTAGCTTAAGATATTAAAGAGTACTGAATTACAATATCACATGCAGTAACCATTGTGTCGTACATTTGAAAATAAATCCGTGTGAGTAAAGGAAAATTGTAACTGTTCTGCAATCATTTTAATGTGGCAGACAAGGTTTTAACACATCGGTAATTAAGTTGTGTAGTACTGGAATATAACGCATAGCAATTTTGTGCTTTTGTCATAAGTAAAATTTACGGCACAAAATAATTTTCAACATGAAAAAAGAAATGTCAGTCAAATTCATGTTTATGACCCATAAAATATGTACAAATATACGCGTGGAAATAATTAATTAAAAGACTTCAATCTATATTGCCGATTGAAGAAACCGTCTTTTCTGAGCACATGTTCAAATCAATATTGACATTTACAGTTATTTTGTTCATGTTATAATTGAATCTTTTAGTCTCACATCCAGCAAATATACGCTATATAACCGGGCTATATCATCGCTAAACACACACCTTTTCATTATTTTGTTTAGTTCAAAGAAACTCGTTTGGTATCATACATGATATATAACTGTGTTTGGCCGGGCTAAAATAACGATTTTTCGCATAGAAATAGATGTTTAAAATATGAACTGTGAAGTCACGTATGTGAAGTCAATTCTTTATTTCGTCGTAATGAGGGACGGGGTAAAACATGATACAAATCCCAGCAATGTTTCTCTTAACACAAATCAAAACACTTATTTCAATATAAATCCTTATTTATTTCGTCGTAATGAGGGACGGTGTAAAACAGGATACAGACCCCAGCAATGTCTCTGTTAACACAAATCAAAACAGTTATTTCAAAATAAATCCTTTTTAAAATCATTGGACATAACTCGCACTTTCCTAAAGCCAATTTTGAAACAAAAAAGAAGCTTGTTTTTAAAAACGCCATTTAAATTAATAAGAAAAGACTTGTTAATGCATTACAACTACTTTTTATTCTATAGCAACATTTCAGTGCAGATACCGTTATCAAACATTTCTAACAATATATATACTGGTATGATAGTCGTTTTACAATATATAGAAGTCGTTATCTATTGACAATAATTTTGTTATTAGTTCAACCATCTAAAATACGTCTTTCTTATTGATGACAACACTGCCGGCACAATTTTAAACGGTTTACATTGACAAAACCAACTCCAGCGAAGTCGACGGAACTAAGAACGACTCAACTGATTTCGAATTGACAACAGCCAAGACAGGTGCCGCCGCGTGACGTCTGTGAAACGGACAACAATCAGATAGATGCCGCCGCTGGACGTCTTGGAAACTGACGACAATCGGATATAGATGCCACCGCGTGACGTCTGAGAAACGGACAACAATCGGATAGATGCAGCCACGTGACGTCTGAGAAACGGACAACAATCGGATATAAATGCAGCCGCGTGACGACTGAGAAACGGACAACAATCGAATAGATGCAGCAGCGTGACGTCTGAAATCGGGCAACAATCAAAGAGATTCCGCCGCGTGACTTCTGGGAAACGGAAACCAATCGGATAGATGCAACAGCGGGACGTCTGCATGGGAAACCGGAAAATGACGCATAGTATTATAGTAAGAAGATAAATATCCTGAAAACAATTATTATAGTCTACGCGCACGGTACAGTTGCACTATTGAGGCGCTTTAAGAAATTAGGTGAACTACTCAAGGACACTGTTATGGATTTCAACTTATCTTCATTAAGGGTAGATTGCGACGTTTCGGGACAGTTTCTAGCACCATCATCAAGCCTGATACTGTTTTCTTGCTAACGGTGCGAGAACCTGTACCGAAATATCGGAATCTCCTCTTAATGAATGAAACTTTATTGTATCTATAGGCCATAGACCCGAATCTCTTCTTAATAAAGAGAATTTGTGTCACGTAAAAACAACAGAAATAGTACTTATTGTCTTCGCATTCCAGGTGACGGTGTACATATATATTTCCTTTTTCAAATGTATGAATGTATATATTGGTTTCATATTCGCAGAGTTTTAAGTCAAACCATAAATTGTAAAGCATGCACTCATCCAGAAAGAAAAAAACCCGACAATTTTGACTCGGATATTTCCTTCCCGATTAATTGGCAAATTAGCGATTGCAAGTCAGATCACACGTATTTTATAGACTTGTATTATACAGTCAATATAGATATATGCGACGTCCAGCCATAAGAAACCTTTAGAAATAAGGCCTGTCTCTGAATTAAAAATGATATTGAATCTGTATGGCCTCTTACCTCGCCAAAAACCATTCTGTCATGTTCGTTGAACACTCAAAGAGGGACGGTTCCCATCTTAGAGAGAACCAGGCATGTCCAGCCAAATCTCGCTCTCAAATCGGGAAGACAGTTTAAATCGATCAAAAATGAGTAGGGTATACTGTTGAGAAATGATTGATTTTGACGTGAAAATGGACGCCAAGTGGTTGTTTTATGGGTCGTTCTAACCTACAAGTGTTCAAGGAAGAAGTTGGAATGGTTTAAATCAAGACAAGACCATGAAATTTTTATATATTGGAAGATAAAGTGCAGAATAATTTCTAAATGTTAGGAAGACTCAAGTAGCATAGCTAATTACACTGTTGCATGCTGTGCAATACAAATAAGACCAAACATATATAAATAACCGTCGTGAAAGTTGTTGTAAATGACACCATATTTAATTTCTTCGCATTAAACAGGTTTTTGAGTCATTCGAACATGTTCTCGACATGAGTACATGCAAACGTGTGTATTATTCATTTCACAAAGACTAAATATTATGATTACTGTGAGAAGTCGAGGATATTACATAATGACAATTGAATACCACAAATATTTTGATTCATTGATTGATTGATTTTATTCACCAAATTGCTTGTACAAAATTAGAAATTTCAGTTTAATGAAACAATAGCGGGAGTAAAGCTCCAATGTGCTTGCTCTATCCCTATTAATAAATGGTGTATATAATTTGTTACAAGTAAACATGTACATGAGAAGAAGCAGTATTCCAGTGGATCGTGGAACGGATAACTCACGAGATGTTTCCACCTTTGCACCATTCAATGGATTAAAATGTATGGTTTTCAAACTAAACTAGGTAATTAATATATGTTCGTTATTTTTGCTAACAATAAACTTGTCATAAACTATTATAGCACATTTATGATCAAAGAAAATCCTGACATTTCACATTTACATAGATTGAAAACTATATAACATATCGGATAACCATTGTGTTGGGTTAACTGCATACTATGTAACCTCGTAGAATTAGTATGTGGCCATGCAAGGACGTCTGTGTACGTACGGTCAAAGTCGCGCTCTGTCAGTCGATAAGTAGACGCGTTGTCCAAACCATTATGGAACCTACATGTAAGTATTTTGGGGGACCATATATATTTCTAAAAGCAATCACACTGGGACAGGGATGTAGATTAATTAAAATCGATGAATCATCTTAGATATATATATATATAGCTACATAGACAAGCAGTCAGTCAGAGACTGCATCATGCATATAGCACACGAACTTTGTACCAATTAGTGAGAAAAGCAGAATTCATAATTGTGAAATCCCACTAAACAAAGGAACGTGTGAAACACTTTCAACGCTCTTTCTTGATTGATTGTTGTATCACATTTCTAAAATACCCGAGTATGGTGTCCATGTGACTTGATACTCGTTATTTTCCGGATAAAATCGACCTAATCCGCGTGATTGATTCTGTTCTGACGGACAGCGGACAGGGATCACAGGCATATGGCCGTTTGATTCATCACCAGCTATAGGGTCAGATAACAATTTGGCTTTGGTGTATCTATCCAGTATTCGTTAAGCCTGTTTCTACTTCATATTTATAAATATTGTATTTATATATTGTGTAGCCTGTGGTATTCAGATTATCTCCACACCTTTTATAGATAAAATATTGACGTCCAGAATCAAACTTGTCGAAAACGTGTTTCCGTCCAAAGTTATTATTGATTTTCATTATTTCTAAAAGCTGATGAGATTTTTCTTTAGCAAAATGCGATCCTCAGATACGTTATTGTTGATTCCTTATCCGAAAATAATTACCAAACTTTTATCTAATTGTATCATCATACAGAAGTATGCATGATCATTTTAAAGAGATAAAGACGATATATGCTCCCATATTTAGAGTCTGTATAGTAGTCTATTTAATATAATTTACATTAAGCTTCGTTACTTGAAAAGTAACATTATACAGTTTTATTAACATACAATAACATTAGTGTTGTTCATTATTAAATTTACATCAGCCATTTATTGTAACTCCTGTCACTTAGTTAGCCGTATATGGGATAGAAGAAGTCTTTCGTAGACCTAAAGGGAAACCTAACTGTTTTTCGACCTAAACTTATTAATTTTATTGCATATTTTCAAAGACATACATCTGTATTGCAATTAAAATTCGAGTAAGCATAGCCGTTACTTAGTTAATTTAACAGGTGGGACTGACGTCATTGTTCGAAAACACGGTCGGTCCCCAGTGTGTCCGTTTGCTTATGGATGCATTGGAAGGCATCTGTAACAACACGGCGTATACACAAGCTTGGTCATCCAAGCGCAAAGATAATCTGTTGTATACATATCAAAATAGCTCTTTGAGTAACACATACCTTTAGCATGTTTTCAGCTGACATGCGGTTTTAAAAAATCAGGTTTTAAGTACCAGGTTGATATGTACAAGCGGTCCTTTGTTGTTGTTGTTTTGCTTGGGAACAGAACCCTCACTTTCGACTTTATGTGAAAGCACCCACCAGTGCAGGCAATAGCGGACAGCCACGACTAGATTATATTACTTCCGTGTTTGCGAACAATGACGTCGGTTCCACTTTTTAAATTAAATAATTAACGGCTATGATAATTCGATTGCAAATGCAATACAGATGGTTGTCTTTAAAAATATGCAATACAAATAATAACGTTAGGTCGAAAAACGGTTGTCTTTCCCTTTAATTCATATACGTTTAATTTTATTGTCAATTTTATAATTGTTTACTGTTTTACAATTGTTTACTTATTGTATTGCTGAACAAAAAAAAAACGTCAAACTTCAATAATCATTTTATAGAGATAACGCCGATAGATTCGTCTAATATGTGAAGTCTGCAGTAGTGTATTTGCCTCTTCACTGGAGAAATTCTTCTTAGTTCTACTGCTAACATGTGCATAATTACATTGAGAATATTTGTTTACATTTGAACAAAGCATGTGAGTGGAAGCAGGTGGATATGCTCAACCTACATGTAACTGTCAAAAATGAAATCCCTTTTTTCAAGTACCTTGTCTTTATTTGTTGACCCAAAATGCTGTGTGATTAAGATTTCTCATGTACACAAGTCGGAAGGCTAATAACACTCAAACAAAATAATGCGAAAAATAACTTTAACAAAAACGTTTATTTACACTATGAAAATTGACGCTTGTCGACCGGATTGCCATTATATTAGCTAAGTAAAACATTATGGTTGTTTATTGGATTTGTTTAAGTAGAAACTATTGCATATTTTGGACTTTGTGTGTTTTTTTTAATGAATAGCCATTGGACCTGTCGTAGCCACCATGATTGTATATTTTGGTAAACTTTTAGCCACCATGACAGTATTTTGACAATAATGATTACCCCAATTTGACCTGTTTTAGCCACTATGATTGTATATATTGGATAGTTTTAGCCATCATGACAGTGTTTT
>JAQQZZ010046567.1:0-10221 GCA_030265115.1 Mopalia vespertina | reverse complement strand
AAATAAACCTTTATTTAAACGTCAGGAAAGAAAGAAGGAATTGGATTATTGTGACTTTTGAATCCAAAAAAAAAATCAGAGAAAAATCAGATATATGTTTTGAGAGACCGGCGATAGCGGCGGATCAATTTCCAACCTTTACAACGGGTTAAGACAGAGGAATTAGCCCTATTTCATTGTGCTAGGTAGTCTTATGCCCAGGGTGTCTTTTTCGCAGTATGTCCTCTGGGTCGGTATGGCTTAGGCTGTAACAGCCCTTGCGGTTTTTGTATAAATGATGTCCCCTGCCAGCCTGTTAATGGAAGTTGTCCAACCGGATGTGGCGAGGGGTATTATGGGAAGATGTGTGACACAGGTAGGCCTCCTTATTTGTTTTCTTTATGTCCTTAAAAAAGTTTAATATTTCAAGTTTATTATTATTTAAAAAAGGTTGCAGAAAGTCCGAACAAATAGGAAAAGACATAATAGACAAGTTACCACCCATATTTAACGAACTGGAACTCGCCAAATAAAATAAACTTTTTATTTTTAAAAATAAAAAAATAAAAATAAAAATAAGAACACAAAATAAAAAATAAGAACACTTAAACAAATTGTCCATGTGCCATGTAAGTAGAGGCGTTTTAAATGAGCGGGTAAAAATCTCGCTTGTATTGGTTATGTTGAACTTTGTTAGCCATACCAGAAGAATATCAAGTAGAAATATGAAACCAGCCATTACCCAGTCTCAACGGCACTGTTATTAGGCCAGCGCTGATTGTTGAAAATGTGGAATCATGGGTCAATCATGCTCAAGCTATTTCTACCGCTTAGCAAAGGTGTTTTTACCCATAAGGCGTCAGTGGATTCTGACATTCAATCTGCGCGAAACGAATGAAATCCCCATTTCTTGCGCAATGAGTCATATGGCACTATGTTAGTCCTCTGAAAGTCACAATGCCGTTAAGACTGGGTAATGGCTGGTTTCATACTTCTGCTTGATAGACTTTTGGCTATACATATAGATGTCTGCTATTTGTTCAGTGGAAATGTAGACAGAAAGGAGTAAGCACGGTTTGAATACTAGTTTCATCAGTTCGATGGGAGCCTCCAAGTTTGACCATGAGTTTATACTAAGAGCATTATATCATTGTCAAAAATCAGTGTTATTTTTCCAGGGGAGATAATTAAGTCGTTTCAGTCCAACACACATTCAAAAGGCAAAGGTCATCGGTTGCCTATTTATTAAACCATACAACATCAAATTTTAGGGGCGATTTACAACTTCTTCAGAGGCTTTGGACATACACCAAGTGTGATATGAATTACACCAGAGTGTGTTCTTTCTATTTTTGTCCATCAAAGAGTTATTATTTCCTCCTGTTTTAAGTTAAATTAATGTAAAAATTGATGTATTTTACATGGCTTGTCAAATAAACTCTAAGTCGCTCCACACATTTTATCAGCATCCATATTATATTTGCTGTGATTATTATTACTGGTAGTTGAAATGTAGCAATGGTTTTTAATATTTAAAACTGATGGTTGTGATAGGGTGTGCATCGTATACGACCGTTTTTCGTATAATTGTCAATTTATTCACAATAATACACGGGTTTACAGTTCCGAGAATAAGTTTCGCCTATTTCCGCTTGGAACGCCAATAACACCATATATGGTCAATTGGGTCAAGTTCTGAGCAAGACAACTTCCGTTTGGAACGCAAACAACACCATATATGGCCAATTGGGTCAAGTGCAAAGCGAGACAACTTATGTTCGTAACGCAAACAACACCATAGTGGCGAACTAAAAAACCGTGTTTTATTTCACAACATACATTTAATTCCGAAAGTATGAACTGAATAAATGTAACTGAAATGTAAAAGAAAACTAGCTAACCTCTTCAACGTTTTATTTTACAGTTTGTCAATCCGGCAAGTTTGGCAACGACTGTTCAGAGTCTTGCAAGCATTGCGCCAACAATAAAACTTGTGACCCATTTACCGGGAGTTGTCCAGAGGGTTGTGAAGCCGGTTACCATGGTCACATGTGCCACCTTGGTATGTTGTTGTTGTACAGTTATATTGGTGTTTTTCAGTTCCTCGAGGAACTGATTCACACCACAACCTTGGTATGTAATTTCTTTCCTCACTTGTAGGCCCTCTGGCTAAGGGCAGTTTGCTTGAAGGGAAGCCATGCTGTCTTTACTTAGCGCTGGAGGAAGATTAACTTTACCGAAACATTTCACATCTTATGGTTGTGCTAGTGTCAATTATTGTTGGAATACACCGCTGGCTTAAAAGTGAAATACTATTCAATATTGAAGGGGGCTTCATGTTGCATGGCTGCTCTTAGGGCTAAGAGGCCACACGAATCAGAGTTATTTTGTTGTCTTTGTATTGCGTCCTGTGATTTTCCTGTGTTGTCGTCTTTGTTTGTTGTCAGTGATGTCGAGGGTGCTTTCTTCCACCAATTGCGCTGGCACGCCGTCACTTGAGTGAACTAACCTTAAGCACGGCCGTAACCCCAAACATCAAACAAACAGACAAACAAACAATTTATAGCACCTTTTGCTGTAAATACTGCGTGGTCCGCTTGCCAGAGGAAGCTTCTTGTCTCTGATATGGCAATATCATTTGATCGCAGGACAATGTCTAAAACCTTTAAAATTGACTGGATGGATTGAGTTATTATAAATTTAACTAATCTTGTAAAATATTTCTTTAGTTAAATTTTCGATGACGTTTAAAATTTTATCACAACTGTTTTTCGATTACATTCAAGTCGTTGATATATAATATTTGCTGTGATAGGATAATTGACAAGCAGCTTCGATATTATCCAATCACAGCCAACCGGATACAGAACTTGTTGTCTTCATGATTAAAAAATAGAAAAGTTTTGTGTTTGCAAAGAAAATTTGAGAATTATAGATAACTAACATCATAATTGTTTCTCCTTAAACGGGCAGGTAGAATTTTTTTTATTTTATGTGATTAGTGGACTTGAAGCGGTTAAATTTCACCACGGCACAAGCTGGGTCGACCCCGACAATGTCCGCCCTTCTTCTTTTCTATAAACATATACGATCGATATGGTACAGGGCCCCTGTGATCGACACGCCATGATTTCTGTTTCACTATAAAGAATGTCCCTACGGTTCCTATGGGAAAGATTGTCTGCAGTTCTGTGGAAACTGTACCTACGAGGGCCACTGCAGTCATGTGAACGGCTCGTGTTCGGGAGAATGCCGGGCAGGCTATACAGGGGACGATTGTAAAACAGGTGAGATCGCCAACTATTGAAGTGGTAGATTGTCACTGTCCTACGATATTTAATAAGTGTTGGTATTCGTAGGAAGGAGAGTGACAGTGTGAAACCTCGACAAAACTCCTCATCCCAGACATCTTATAATTTATAATTTACTCAAGCCAATTAAGTAATGATAATGGGCTCAAATCCAAGAGAATGTTCATAGTGAATAACTCTAAGTCAACCTTTAGACAACAGGGGAAAGTTGGCCAAAGCATTATTAATTTAAATCCAAGATTAGATGACGTCAATCCACTTTGAAGGCCTATCTCTCATCCTAAATTAGCGGTTTAATCTGCTATTAGCGACTAATCTTGGTTTTGAGCAATCGGATCAGTTAGACAACATGTAAACTGCGAATAATATTTTTTTTTAAAAACTTTTCCACTGTAACTGTCCTACCGACAAATGTAAAAAAATTTAAATGTCGTAGGATAATGACCATCGGCCACTCCAACTATTGGTAAAATTAATTATTGAACGGCTTGGGAATATTCTACATTTGATTATATCATAAGCACCTAATGGTATCCATTTAAAGTGTAATGTTACTTGTATATAGCTGCCGCGGTAAAGTAGTTTGGACACTTTGGGCGGAAATATTTGACAAATTTCTTCAGCCAGTGCAAGTTAAACGAGAAACGGGTTCGTTCATGTAAGAAGTGGGAACCATAATACCTTTACTTTTTTAATGTATAAAAGTGTATTCACAGTTGTTAACAGCTAAAACTAAATTTGTATACACAGTTATTTACTTTGCTGTTTACTGTGTAAAGTATAAAAGTCTATACATAATTGTTCATTGTTTAATATTTAAAAGTGTATACACAGTTGTAAACAGGTTGTTTGCTGTGTAAAATATAAAAGTGAATGCACAAATGTTTCTGTTTAATGTATGACAGTGTATTCCCAGTTGAAAGTTAAAACTAAATCTGTATACACAGTTATTTAATGTGTTACTGTGTAAAGTGTAAAAGTGTATACATAATTGTTTATCTTTTAAAGTTTGAAAGTTTATACACAATTTTTTACTGTTTAAATTTAAAGTGTATACACATTTGTTAACAACTAAAACTAAATTTATATACACAGTTATTTACTTGTTGTTTACTTTATAAAGTGTAAAGGTGTATACACAACTGTTTATTGTTTAAAATATAGAGTGTACACACTCTTGCTAACTTAAGGACAATGTATCAGAGCCTTATTCTATCAGAAATTCTATTGTTAGTGTTTAATCTTCAAATTCTAGAGCTTGCATTTTTTCAATTTACCTTGATATATTCCGCTTGATCTATTTCTCTTCTGTTTATATATAAATGCATTTAGATGGGTTTAAGAATGTTCATATGTTATTAGGCTGCAGTCTGGGGAAGTATGGACCTAAATGCATCGATGAATGTTTACATTGTGTGGATAAGAACTGTGATACTGTATCCGGACACTGTAAGAACGACTGCAATCCGGGCTTTATGGGGCCGACCTGTGAAAAACGTATGTTGAGTCTTTTCTTGAAACTTTATCCAATTAAAAGAAACAATGCACGACCAAAGCCGAACTAATTGGCATTTTAGGAGCAGCCCTGTGATTGGTCATTGTAGACCACCCAATCGACAAGTTTAGTGTGATTTTGTTAGATCAATATCTGCGACACCACAATACCGGGGTTGTTTAGATTTGATTTTAAAAAGCAGATTGAAGTATGACTTTCGTCTGTTTGGTTGATTGCGGTTTTGCCGTGTACTTAGTGCTATGTCACTGACATGATGGCGTGCCCACCGAATGGTTGAAGGAAACCAACCTCCACCTCAATGTAAACGAATAATCAGAAAACCGGACAGTCACACGACGCAAACAATGACATCACATCGGCTTAATTTGTCAGGAACTTCTTTCTTGGTAAACAATCCGGGCCGGAGTGAGACCCATTGAGGCCCTATACTCTCTTAAAATAGTGTTGTGCCTTCGTTTATATGTAATTCAAAATATAAACTATAATAAACCGTAAAATGTAATAATTTTTTTCCAAATGAAACAAAACATTTAGGAGAATGAAAAATAATATATATCTTTGCACATTAATTGTGCCCCCTTCTATTGATGCCCTGGGGCCCGCGGCCGTGGCACGATGTGGCTCCGGCAATCGCGGGGGTTGGTTTTTACGAGGTTTCTTCCCGATTTTTCACCGTAATAAGGCAAGGAACAGTGTAAAGTGGACAATCCGTCGTCATATAAGTGAAATATCATTGAGTACGACGCTAAACCCTAATCAAACAAACAAACAAACAAACAATCTATTGATGCCCATAACACGTGTTTAGACCTATCTTGCTTAATGATTAATTCAACCCCTGTAAACAATGTACGAGAATCTTTTAACGCTTTTACTAAGTGTTAGTTAGACTCATCTTAATGTTTAGGCGCTTAGAATTTATTTTCCTTTGTCGTTTAATCAACGACTGACCGATTAGGTTCAGCTAGACATATTGGTGAAGATTTGTTTACTATTTCAGCCTGTGGCCTTGGGAAATATGGCTCTTTTTGTAACAGTTCTTGTGGGTTTTGTGCAACCGGAACCGGATGTGAACAAACGAATGGCACGTGCGTCGGTGGTTGTGCGGCAGGATGGACAGGCGAACACTGTCATACAGGTTAACACGATATCCATGAAAACCATATTTATTTTACAACTTTTCAAATATTATTTCACTTTTAGATGAGAAGAATGTTTGCAATATGAATGTCACATCAGATTAACTTTCATATAAAGCCACTTGAAACCTGTATCAGCTTTATTTTGTACCGGATATTAAGTACGCATAAATATCCAAAACCTCAGCTGGTCGAATTTTCATGACTAGTCTACATGCTTTAGTCTATATATTAAATATATATATTAACCCCCCTCCCCCCCAAAAATAAATAAATAAAAAAATAACAAGAATAACAAAAATACAAATCAAAAAACACAAACCCAACCAAAACGAAAATAATGAAAATAGTACTGATAAGCATTCCTTCTCCTTGGCAGCTTGTCCGAAAGGTTCATATGGCATTGACTGTGCCTCTACCTGTACTAACTGTGGGGCTAACAACTGTAACCCGCACACAGGGGAATGCTACGGACACAACTGTACATCCGGATGGACCGGTCTGAATTGTGATGAAGGTCAGTTGTATTCACGCTCCTTTAGCAGCAGTTGTTTAAAATAAATTTAAAAACAATTTCATCAAAGGAGCCCAGGGACTGTATAAATTCCAACTTCCCGTTTGTTTTCACGCGACGATTTAATGCTTATCCCGAAATCCGTCTCCAACATGTCAGGATACACGTTGAAACTTTGCGTCCCATAAAGCGAGAAGTTGGAACAATGGCATATACAGTCATTTGGCTTTTCAGTTAATCAGCTTCTAAATGCCACTCAAATATGTTGCTATTTCATTGGCTGAAGAATCCCACAAAGTCACATGTACACCCAGCATTGTGTACAACGCCCCCTTGCGACTATTCATTGTGGAAGCCGATAGTTCGCCCTGTCGATTAGAGGGGGACAGAGTAGCGAAGCTCCCAAGCTACCTCACTGTCTCGCCTTCTACTCGACAGTGCAAGACAGGGAGGAAACGAGATGGCCTCTGTCGGTTTCCATTATTTATGTAGTACGGTTGTATAACACACCGGTTGAACAATAGTCTACATGGTGAACTAGCTTCAGGAAAAGGCAATTTGGGTTTTGCACTTTTCAAAATAAGTACGGCACATCGACCTTCGTTACGAACAGAAGGTCATGGAAATTGGTAAACGTCCTTAACAAGGTCACGCAGAAAATTTGGGATTAGTACAAACAAAAATTCATTCTTTCTGTTCCCACAAAATTTCAACTGGATTTAGTTTTCTAAACTTCAAGTTGTTGGAGAGGCATTTAGAAGTTCTTCTAGTGAGAGACAGTAATTTGAGTGTGCGCAATAACTTGTAAATTGTTGCCAGTGTTCATAAATTCTTAATTGTCATTTGATGTTGGTCTTTAAACTGATAATATATAAACAGTTGTTTCCGGATGAATATTGCAATACAATGTCTTTGTTCAAATATCTACATCGTAGCATTCAGTATCCCCACCTGTTATTTCTGTATCAAATACTATACTTTCTGAATCTAAAGAGTTTTTCTATACATAGGCATGCCTGTTCAATAAAATATTGGTTTAAAACGTAGGTGTTAGCAGTCATTAATAAGTATGAAAACGTCAGCAAGATCTTTTTCAACATTTAAACTCTTGTAACTAAACTTAATTCTGTTGAAAAGTTAGAGATTGTTGCTAATACTGTCTAGAAGAACGTGTAGGATTGCCCATAGTTACTGGGGTCACTTTCACAAAATGCCGTACGACAAAAAAATAAATATCGTACGATCACATTTCGACATATTAAATTATAGGCGTAAAAATATCTTGTTGTCGTACGACATTTTGTGAAAGTGGCTCCGATTGCTTAAACGATTAAACTTCCATGTGTCCTTCAAATAAACATGATATATGGGACGTAATCAGAAATGTGTTACCTTTACAGCTTGTAATAACACGTTTGGCGAAAACTGTCGCAAAGCGTGTGGTAAATGTCTGAATGGAAAAAGCTGTGACCGTGTAACTGGAACCTGTCCGGACGGAAAATGTGAGGATGGATACCAAACTCCTTTATGCATTGATGGTATGTTAGATTGTCTTTGCATACCCACTGTTGTTGGATGGAGATTCTGAATCCGGATTCTGATAAACTTGTTTCTGAAATACTTAAGTCTGAAAATGGTTTCTGGGATCGGTCCCAGACCATGCTTTTCAAGGCCAAGAAGCGTGGGTTTCATTAGTTATTATCTACTAACAGTATAGTTCTACTCCGCCCATTTGTATTCTTGTCTCCATGGGTATATATTCTGATTAGATTCTAGTGTTACAGTTGAGTGTTAATCAAACGCACCTTAGATGATCCACAGCCTATATACATCACAAGTTAAATCAAGTTAAATCTCTCAGAAATTTCTAGAAAAAACGTTTGGACTGTGTTCAAAAATCGGTGAAAATCTTAATCATTGACAAGATAGAAAAAGATACAAATATTTTTTTTCATAAGAAGTGGTAGATTGTGATGATTGTTGATCTTTTCTGTTTATTCTAGAGATTTTTTACATTTCATTGCAGAGTGCACAGACGGGTATGGAACAAATTGCAGTTTGCCTTGTGGTCACTGTGCCAAAAAGGCGCCTTGTGAACCGACTAATGGAGATTGTCCCACTTCCTGTGAAGCGGGCTGGGAGGGAGATGGATGTAATCAAGGTTAATTTCAGCATATAATTTTTAAACAGACAAACTAAACTTTGATACTTGATAACCCTAAGCGGGAGTTTCGACGGATCTTTTTGTTACTCTGGTGCTCTCAGCGCTGAAGTTGCAAAACGATGTCGATTTGTCCATGTCGGTGTATTACGTGTGAAATAACCTTAAGTACGATGTAAAACCCCAAACAAACAAACGCACTAACAAACAATATTAATCATAAAATTGTATGTTTGCTTTTGGAAACTTTCAAAAGATTAAGATTTGATGAATGGAATGAAAGTAATATTTGGAAAATCGAGTTAAATAATTAATGATATTTGCTGAATTCAGTTTTCGAGGTTCAGCCAATCCTTCTTAAGTTGGACCTATTGCATCGTGAGAAACTTCCAGCCAGATCCTTACATGTTTTTATAGACTTAAATTTATAACTAAAGCAAAGTTTAATTTTATTAAAACATGTTTTATAGACTTAAATTTATATAAAAAAGGGCAAAATTTCATTTTATTAAAACGTGTTGGTGGTAAGAACCCTTCTATAACAGCATATGCCATTTCTCTGATGATGGAGTTAATTATCCCGAAAGTTTAGAAATATAATTTTTTTAAATTACGTTTCAAATATTTTTCACCCCTCTTTGACGCGGGATTATTACAACGTTGAGAGTAGTCTTAGATTAGTAAAGCGCCTAATAACCCTCCAAGTCTGTCCGTGATTCAATTCATGTTTTTATTCGATAACCAGAATGCAAGAACAACACATACGGAGAAGGATGTAATACCTATTGCGGCCAATGTCTGGATAATAAATGTGACCACGTAACCGGATTATGCTTGAGTGGATGTAATGCTGGATTTAATGGTTCACGATGCCAATATCGTAAGTGCAGATATAAGGTTAAAGAGGAGTCAAAGGGTTTTAAATTTTATTTAATTGACATTGATAATCTTTGTATGTCTTGTGTTAATGGATAGCTTTTTACGCAAACCTTTCGATTTTATTCAAGAAGAGCATTGATAATATTTTTTATAATTTGACATTATCTATAAAGTTTTTAATAATTTTTTCTTGAAAATTTATAGGAGAAAATTGTCAGCTGAAAGAACCTACTCAACAGATATATACGGTACACTATGCATACGTGTACAAGTCTTTTGTTCCCAAAATATATTTTGTGAGAGAACATTACTTTTTTATCGGACCTGATGTTATAATGGACCTTTACTTACAGCATGTGATGAAGGAACGTATGGTTTGAATTGTTCTCAGTCTTGTAAATTTTGCCTCCAAGGAGACGCATGTGGGATAATTCACGGAAAATGCCCAAACGGCTGCCAGAAAGGTTACTTTACGTCCCTTTGTGATACGGGTAAGTCTGTTTTGTTGAATTCCTGGATCGTCCTTAAGTTTAGATTAAACGTAGATCTTTTAGGGCGAGCGCTTGCAAATTGACCTATAGCCTAAGGCGGATTGTTAAGAACAACGTATGATTCAGTTTTCATAAGACATCAGGCTGCAAAAACTAATACCATTATCAAATTAATAGTTCTGCGCTAAAGGGAAATCGTAGGCTTCACAACAGCCATTTTCGGATCCCTCC
>JAQQZZ010046556.1:0-10221 GCA_030265115.1 Mopalia vespertina | reverse complement strand
GGATGGATGGATGGATGGATGGATGGATGGATGGATGGATGGATGGATGGATGGATGGATGGATGGATGGATTGATTTATTGATGTTTAACTTTTTCTCCCCGGAGTATTCTAGAATGAAATAGCCACACGAACTTAGCCATCGAATGAACAGAAATGATAAGGCGTGACGATAATAAGATTAAATGTGAAATCATTGATGATGATGGTGATCAACGCAGATGATGATGGTGTTTATTATACTACAGAGTCATCATGATGACGATTCACTTGTTATGATGATACCAATGATAACGACAATAGGGCCTGCTATTCATGACCACATCACTCTATATGTACAATGAAAACCATGTTCCTTATTACGGGAGTCCTTGCAATGGCGTTCTCAGGCGGTTGGGAGGGAGCTTCATGTTACCCTGATGCTCATAGACATAAAGTGCAACATGAAGACAATCTGTTTGTGATGTCCTTGCTTTACGTCCTGTGATTGGGATGTAATTTTCCTTTCTTGTCTTTCTTTGTTGCCAGTGGTGTCGAGGGTGATTCCCTTCACCCATTAGGCTGGCCGGCCATCATATAAGTGAAATAACCTAAACAACGGCGTTTAACCCCAATCAAATTAATCGATAAAAACAATTATAGCGATGCTGCTTTGTATACAATCACTTTGGAGTAAGGACAAAAACAAAGCAATTCAAATTAATTTAACTGTTGACCTGTATATTTTAAGAGCGTCGGCATATTGATAATAGCATTAAATCTGTTCTAATTCATGTAGCAGAGGATGGGTCGTTGATTAACAATACATCAACCAATTAACTATATCACATGAAAGTAAAAGCGCCATTATTTACCCATAAGTGCTATAAACAAAACCGGCAATGAATCAGTTAAGGTTGCCATGGATATAACCAGCGCTCTATACATTTGACTATAATTGCGTTGTTGATGTGACGATCCGCATACAGCCACATGAAGGCAATGAATCATAACCAGCAGACCTGTTGTTTATTTTCTTTCAGGTGAGGCCATTTTAGAATAATGATAAAAAGATGTGTAATCCATTTGAAGGCGTTATTCATAGTAAATAGTCCGTGTTTAAGCTAATCCGATTACCATGGTTACCGTGGCCGATATGTAGACAATAACTAGTTTGTTTACTCACAAGATACAAAAGAAAGTTTATTGCAGTCCGGCATTTATAAGATTTTGGCAAAGCCCCCAAACAATATAAGTTGTATGTTGGACGAAGTCATTCTTATATTCGATATTGAAAACAGTGTGTTTATAAAAACGACAAATAGCCAATTAATGACATCTCCAATATACTCCAATAACTGCTTAATACGGAGAGATGGATTTTTATTAAAGATTTCAGCTCTGGTCATGTTTTATGTCGACATCATACCCTTCCCCACCCCCCTCTCCACCCACCCACCCACGGTCACACTCACACGCACACACATTCCAGCCAATATTGCGTAGGAATTGACCCTATTGTTAAACAGTGTCCTTGTTACTCTTAGTGTGATGTGACAACATCAGCTGTGCTCATTTCTAACAGTGTCTGTCCTGTGAATCATCTAAGGAACACTATAAGCTTAGAGACAGACACGGGCGGTCGCCAAAGGAGTTTTTATTTAATTACAATATCACATGGGTTAATACATTTAAATGTCTTTTAAGAAAATTCAAATTAAGCGGTGGAAACAAGGATAAAAGACCATGCCTCTAATGTTTGACCCTTATATTTAAGGGGTATAGCCGCAGAATCCAAATAAAGGAGCAGCTGTTGTTCCACACATGGCCGAGTGGGAACATCCTTAGAAAGTGTGCTTATCAACCCATATTGTACCTTCAGTATTTCCGTGACTCCTCCTCTGGTAACTTTCCAGCCATACATGTTGTAGATAAACTTGCTATCTTTATTGCCTCTAATAATCAGCATGACTCTAACACTAAACTCCACGTACCTTCTATCAGCTTGGATAGTGTATATTTTGTTCATGTTACAGTCCACAAAGGCATCCGTTAAGATGTAGCAGGGATTTTGAATTTTACAGTTTATCGTTTTGTTCAAGCTTAAACACACCAATCAACTTCTCCATGTTTAATCCGTTCATAGTCCAAACATCTTTGGACTAAACTCATAGAAATTGTTTCACCGTCGGGGCCTTCAAGTAGACTTGTTTTGTTCTATTCGAAGACATAGCTCCCAGGTTCTATAAACAGGTGCTACGCGATAATATACGAAACCCTCTGACAACTCAACAGTCATTATTTTGATTAAGAGGTAGATTGAATTACTGGTAAAAACCGCAATCGTCCAGTAATGTTATCAGACAGGTATTGAGAGTGTATGAAAACTAGCTGTAAGACTAGATAGTGCCTTCTTTAGAGGATGTGTCTGTAACAATTTGTTGGTGATACTAAATCTCCTCTTCGGAAAATAGGCCAACAGTCACTTGAATTCCGTTAAGTTTTAATTCATATTTCTTCGTTATGTTCATTCGCTTATATATCATTTTGAAACTATGAAACTCTTCAAAAGTTGTAGGACTTCTTCATGTTAGGACTCTTCAAACGTTGTAGGAATTCTTCATGGTAGGTTACAAACGTTGTAAGACTTCTCCATGTTAGGATTCTTCAAACGTTGAAGGACTTCTTCATGGTAGGTTACAAACGTGGTAGGACTTCTCCATGTTAGGATTCTTCAAACGTTGTAGGACTTCTTCATGTCAGGACTTTAAAACGTTGTAGGACTTCTTCGTATTACGTTTCTTCAAATGTTGTAGGATTTTTTCATGTTGTGAATCTTCAAACGTTGTTGGACTTCTTCATGTTGAGATTCTATAAACGTTGTAAGACTTCTTCATGTAAGGACTTTTCAAACGATTTTTGGACTCTACAAACTTTGGAGGGCGTCTCCATGTTTTGACGCTTCAAAAGTTGTAGGGATCCTTCATGTTAGGACCCTTCAAACGTTTTTAGCAGATCATTTCGCTTACAAGGCGTTTGTGTAAAACTTGTACACACAAAAACAAAATAATTTTAAAAAACTTGTGACTGGAAATTGAATTAATGTCATGAGAGAAAATACAGTGCATATTTGCAGCTATATTTCGCAAAAGGTAGCTACTATAGCTACAAACAAAGTAGTTTATGAAGTAGAATAACCCTTCAACTAAAAGAAATTGAGCATCATTGTTTTCGAAATTTTGCAAAGAACGATTTCAGTGAACTTTTTTGTCTGCCAGACCTTAAATCGAATGAAAATACAAAATATATTTTTCGGAAAACATTTTAGCCAGAATTATTCAGCCCACATTCCTTTTAAAAAAGACACCAATTTGAAATCTCTGCGATGAATCGTCATTTAAGGATTGGCTATCAATTCAGTCTACATTGGTCTACCACCAGGTGGTAATCCTATTCTAAAAGCTCTATTGTGCACATTTACCTTTTTCGTCACGGGAACTACACTTATTACAGAAGAGATAATCCCATTAATCCACAACATCTTTGCAATATTATTTTTAATTTACTGATTGAAAAACTTAATTAAGGGCTCGAATTAATATTTATAATTAGAATTTCATATGAATTTCTTCATCTTTGAATGTATATTTCTAAATAATATTTGTTTCTTCTCTATTTTAACACCAAGGGGTACAACACGACTAACTTGTCCTATACCCCCAGAATGTATTAGGCGGTTGTTGGAGGCCGATGCTCCATCCCCAAGAATATATTGAACGGCTGCTGGACGTCGTTGCTCCAACCCCAAGAATGTGTTGAGCGGCTGCTGGAGGCCGAAGCTCCAGCCCCAAGAATGTATTGAGAGCCTGCTGGAGGCCGAAGCTCCAGCCCCAAGAATGTATTGAGAGCCTGCTGGAGGCCGATGCTCCAGCCCCCAGAATGTATTTAGCGGCTGTTGGAGGCCGATGCACCAGCCCCCAGAATGTATTGAGCGGCTGCTAGAGGCCGATGCTCCAGCCCCCAGAATGTATTGAGCGGCTGCTAGATGCCGATGCTCCAGCCCCCAGAATGTATTTAGCGGCTGTTGGAGGCCGATGCACCAGCCCCCAGAATGTATTGAACGGCTGCTGGAGGTCGATGCTCAAGACCCCAGAATGTATTAAACGGCTGCTGGAGGCCGATGCTCAAGCCCCCAGAATGTATTGAACGGCTGCTGGAGGCCGATGCTCAAGCCCCCAGAATGTATTGTGCGGCTGCTGGAGGCCGATGCTCAAGCCCCCAGAATGTATTGTGCGGCTGCTGGAGCCCCCTCCCTTTCCACCCCCAACCCCCACTCCATATCCACACATTGTGAAGCATGTTAACAAAATGTTTTTGTAACGATCTGATCACCGAAATACAGATCCAGCACATGATGTCAATATTTGCACTGAATATTTTATTGTTAAGAGAGATTTCAAATCAACAGAAAAACGTGTTGGTGTCCGTATGGACTCCCAATACTCATTAATAATGAAGGGTTTTTAATGTGCGGATAAAGGTACACTAGTATCATTCGAGATTACTGCAGGGTATTTGTGAATATAAAGTATGAAAAGATAAACATGTACAATAATGTTTATTCAGTTATGTGAGCGACACAAAATCCACTTTCATATGCGGTACGGAGTCTCCAGTGGGGATTGTTGCCATGCGATTGACGTAGATAGAACATTTCCAAAGAAAGGATAAATACAATATATTTGTTCAACTGTTACTTCTTCAAACAACAAAGACTGTACGATCATAAGGCGGAAAAAAGACGAGACATCAAATCGGCATCGTGTTACCCCCTAAGCTCTGAGAGCAACAGGACAACATGGTGCTAACGAACGAAGGGACAATATTAATGGGATAAATAAGCAACCAAACGAAGGTATGCAAATCGCAGCGCACCATGACCGAACTCATTAATGGGAATAATTGACGCATTAAACACACGATTCTCAGAGCCAGTGACGGTGACTATCGGTCTACCACAGGTCAAACAGACAAGCACCAAGGTGCTATCTAGGCACAAATGATCTAACCGTGAAGCAGGGGCATCTTTTTTAATTTACATTTTTATTAATTTTCATTTATTTTGTTAGTTTGTCAGTTGATATTATTCCAACCATATTTGTCATGGTGGTAATAGCCCTTCTCATCAAATCTGCCATGGTGGTTATAGCCCTTCTAACCATATTTGTCATGGTGGTTATAGCCCTTCTAACCATATTTGTCATGGTGGTTATAGCTCTTCTAACCATATCTGTCATGGTGGTTATAGCTCTTCTAACCAAATCTGTCATGGTGGTTATAGCACTTCTAATCATATCTGTCATGGTGGTTATAGCCCTTCTAACCATATTTGTCATGGTGGTTATAGCTCTTCTAACCAAATCTGTCATGGTGGTTATAGCCATTCTAACCATATTTGTAATGGTGGTTATAGCCCTTCTTACCATATTTGTCATTGTGGTTATAGCCCTTCTACCCATATCTGTCATGGTGGTTATAGTCCTTCTTACCATATCTGTCATGGTGGTTATAGTCCTTCTAACCATATCTGTCATGGTGGTTATAGCCCTTCTAACCATATCTGTCATGGTGGTTATAGCCCTTCTAACCATATCTGTCATGGTGGTTATAGCCTTAACCATATCTGTCATGGTGGGTATAGCCCTTCTAATCATATCTGTCATGGTGGTTATAGCCCTTTTAACCATATCTGTCATGGTGGTTATAGCCTTAACCATATCTGCCATGGTGGGTATAGCCCTTCTAATCATATCTGTCATGGTGGTTATAGCCTTAACCATATCTGTCATGGTGGGTATAGCCCTTCGAATCATATCTGTCATGGTGGTTATAGCCTTAACCATATCTGTCATGGTGGGTATAGCCCTTCTAATCATATTTATCATGGTGGTTATAGCCCTTCTAATCATATCTGTCATGGTGGTTATAGCCTTAACCATATCTGTCATGGTGGTTATAGCCTTAACCATATCTGTCATGGTGGGTATAGCCCTTCTAATCATATTTGTCATGGTGGCTATAGCCCTTCTAATCATATCTGTCATGGTGGTTATAGCCTTAACCATATCTGTCATGGTGGGTATAGACCTTCTTACCATATTTGTTCCCGTGAGCTTTGAATAAACAACAATAGTGGCCACCATATCACACATTAATGAAGTCATTTACATTTTCCAACGCTTATAGAAAAGAAGGCCAGCCCTCACGCCCAACCCCTGATTGATTTCCTAAAGCCCTTAGGAAGGCAGATAACATATTATTGGACTACCCGGAAATAGTGTAATTCATTTACTTCATTTATTTAAAGGTAATTAAAACAAAAATGTCATATTGGAATGACTTTTGACAAGGAATAGGTGGTGTTAAATCGTGTTCTGTCCATAGCTTAGTAGGCTTTTTATTACCCCTCGACGAGTGACAGTTTTATCTCACTTTATTATAAAGATAGAACAGGGGTTATCATATCGAAACAAAAATCTTAAAATCTTAATCTTAAACAATGTAGCTAATAACGCTCGCTGTCACAGCTGTATAGTTAATGTGTGTATTTGAGACCCGTTTACACGACCACATGTTAAAGCGGATGTAGTCGTAATCAGTTTAGATTCTAAGCTGGTTCAGAAAAAGGAACATTCACACGACACCTGTTTAAACTGGCTCTTAGTCGGCTTGCAAATGTAACCGTTCACACAGAATGACTAAAGCCTGTTTAGGTTTAGCAGCGTCACATTGACTCTATGCGTCCTTGCGACGTCTCAGGCATAGCTGGAGCTTTTAAGGCCGGGCCAGCTCACACGGGAGTGTTAAACCGTTTTACACGTTGAAACTGGCAATTTAAATCATATAGGAAGTAGATAAAGTTAAACAGACACCCATGTGTGTTCGGTTTAAATGTGGCTGTGTGAACGGGTTATGATTGTGTTTCCTTTGTACCAACTATTAACTATTCGCGTTTGTAAACAAATCGTGTATTAAAAAGTGTCATAGGGCGGAGGAAGCACGCGCCAACTGTTAGTTTGAGATTTCCAAGATGGCGTCAGACAAGAACTACAACACGAAATAGTCTGGACACCGTCAGCTAGAGTATACGTATCATCTGAAATAAAGTGTATTTAAGATGCTGTATATTTTTTCGCCCAAATATACTGAGATATTTTGTTTTTTTTACTTTATCTCTAATTAAGTAAGTAGGTGTATTGATTGAACTTCCTGTAGTTGGCGTTGATGGTGATTTCCCTCACCCAATGGACTGTCATACCGCCATATGAGTGGGAATGACGTCTGTATCGGCTAATCCTGTTAGCATATTTGTGAGAAAAAAAACATACTTTTTAAATTATTAATCAAACAAACAAAACAAAATATAGTTTTGTCCTCTTCGTATAGCGTTTTCGTTTTTACCAGGTTTCCTTCTGATTTGCAACCGTAATTAGGCTAGGAACAGTGTGAAGTGGACAATCCGTCGTCATATAAGTAAAAAATACACTTCAGTACGACGTCACATCCCAATCAAACAATCAAACAAACCTATTTTGTGGGGTTTTCTTTCATATATGAGATGTTTTGATAAAACTCGTAGCTGTTGGCAAATTCTCCGATATGAAAACATGATATGATTATGACTCATGTTTTATTCAATACGACATGAAAACAGAAACTATCCAAGCTCCTGGCAATTTAGATAACTATTTTGCGGACGTTTTGTACTATTTTTTATCAAATTTATAATTTATTCACAAAACCCTGAAGGAGAGATTAAGAAATAAGAAACAGCCATATGAATTGTAAACAAACAACGCATAAATTAACCAAAATCTAACCCAGTCTAATCTAATCCCTGTCTAATGTAATCCCTGTCTAATTTAATCCCTGTCTAATCTAATACCTGTCTAGCCCTGTCTAATCTAATCCCTGTCTAATCTAATCCCTGTCTAGCCCTGTCGAATCTAATCCCTGTTTAATCTAATCCATGTCTAATGTAATCCCTGTCTAATCTAATACTTGTCTAATCTAATCCCTGTCTAGCCCTGTCTAATCTAATCCCTGTATAATCTAATCCCTGTCTAATCTAATCCCTGTCTAGCCATGTCTAATCTAATCCCTGTCTAACCCTGTCTAATCTAATCCCTGTCTAACCCTGTCTAATATAATCCCTGTCTAATCTAATCCCTGTCTAGCCCTGTCTAATGTTATCGCTGTCTAGCCCTGTCTAATGTAATCCCTGTCTAATCTAATCCCTGTCCAATCTAATCCCTGACCAATCTAATCCCTGTCTAGCCCTGTCTAATCTTATCCCTGTCTAGCCCTGTCTAATCTTATCACTGTCTAGCCCTGTCTAACCTAATCCCTGTCTAATCTAATCACTGTCTAATCTAATCCCTGTCTAACCCTGTCTAATCTAATCCCTGTCTAATCTAATCCCTGTCTAATATAATCCCTGTCTAGCCCTGTCTAATATAATCCCTGTCTAGCCCTGTCTAATCTAATTCCTGTCTAATCTAATCCCTGTCTAGCCCTGTCTAATCTAATCACTAATCCCTGTCTAATCTAATCCCTGTCTAACCATGTCTAATCAAATCCCTGTTTAATCTAATCCCTGTCTAACCCTGTCTAATCTAATCCCTGTCTAATCTAATCCCTGTCTAATCTATTCCCTGTCCAGCCCTGTCTAATCTAATCCCTGTCTAATCCCTGTCTAATCTAATCCCTGTCTAGCCCTGTCTAATCTAATCCCTGTCTAGCCCTGTCTAACCTAATCCCTGTCTAACCCTGTCTAATCTAATCCCTGTCTAACCCTGTCTAATCTAAACCCTGTCTAACCCTGTCTAATCTAAACCCTACCTAACCCTGTCTAATCTAATCCCTGTCTAACCGTGTCTAATCTAATCCCTGTTTAATCTAATCCCTGTCTAACCTATTCCCTGTCTAGCCCTGTCTAATCTAATCCATGTCAAGTCCTGTCTATTCTAATCCCTGTCTAGCCCTGTCTAATCTAATCCCTGGCTTATCTAATCCCTGTCTAACCTAATCCCTGTCTAGCCCTGTCTAATCTAAGCCCTGTCTAACCCCGTCTAATCCAGTCCATGTCTAGCCCTGTCTAATCTAATCCCTATTTAACCTTGTCTAACCTAATCCATGTCTAGCCCTGTCTAATCTGATCCATGTCTAATCTAATCCCTGTCTTATCCTGTCTAATCTAATCCCTGTCTAATCTAATCCCTGTCTAATCTAATCCCTGTCTAACATAATCCCTGTCTAGCCCTGTCTAATCTAATCCCTGTCTAGCCCTGTCTAATCTAATCCTTGTCTAACCCTGTCTAATCTAATCCATGTCTAGCCCTGTCTAATCTCATCCCTGTCTAACCCTGGCTAATCTAATCCTGTCTAACCCTGTCTAATCTAATCCCTGTGTAACCCTGTCTAATCTAATCCCTGTCTAACCCTTGCTAATCTAATCCCTGTCTAACCCTGTCTAATCTTATCCCTGTGTAACCCTGTCTAATCTAATCCCTGTCTAACTCTGTCTAATCTAATCCCTGTCTAACATAATCCCTGTCTAACCCTTGCTAATCTAATCCCTGTCTAACCCTGTCTAATCTAATCCCTGTGTAACCCTGTCTCATCTAATCCCTGTCTAACCCTTGCTAATCTAATCCCTGTGTAACCCTGTCTAATCTAATCCCTGTGTAACCCTGTCTAGCCCTGTCTAGCCCTGTCTAATCTAATCCCTGTCTAGCCCTGTCTAATCTAATCCGTGTCTAGCCCTGTCTAATCTAATCCCTGTCTAACCCTGTCTAATCTAATCCCTGTCTAACCCTGTCTAATCTAATCCCTGTGTAACCCTGTCTAACATAATCCCTGTCTAGCCCTGTCTAATCTAATCAGTGTCTAGCCCTGTCTAATCTAATCCCTGTCTAACCCTGTCTAATGTAATCCATGTCTAGCCCTGTCTAATCTAATCCCCGTCTAACCCTGGCTAATCTAATCCCTGTCTAACCCTGTCTAATCTAATCCCTGTCTAGCCCGGTCTAATCTAATCCCTGTCTAACCCTTGCTAATCTAATCCCTGTCTAACCCTGTCTAATCTAATCCCTGTCTAACCCTTGCTAATCTAATCCCTGTCTAACCCTGTCTAATCTAATCCCTGTGTAACCCTGTCTAACATAATCCCTGTCTAGCCCTG
>JAQQZZ010046534.1:0-10222 GCA_030265115.1 Mopalia vespertina | reverse complement strand
TGAAGGATCTTTGTCCAGCCATTTACAGCTGTAAAGCAGTCTTGTGTTAATTTGAAGGATCTTTGTCCAGCCATTTACAGCTGTAAAGCAGTCTTGTGTTAATTTGAAGGATCTTTGTCCAGCCATTTATAGCTGTAAAGCAGTCTTGTGTTAATTTGAAGGATCTTAATCAAAGCTCGATCACCATTTTCTCCACAACCACTTGACACCATTTATTCTCAAATTGAAAAACCATTCACTCTGTTTGGCGTATACAGAAAAATTAACACTTGTTTTTATTCCCATCACGTTTTTTCTCTCAGTAAAACGTAGCTAAGAAGAGTCCTGTTTGTTTTGGAATCCAGGCACAAGAGCGGCCGGAACTTGTTAAATACTCTTATAATCCAATTGTTTCTGCAATTTATTAGCATTTTTCGTCATACTTAAGGTTATTTCTCCATGATGGCGTTACAGTGCAATGATTGAAAAGAATCCCACTTGCTGTCTTTGTAACTTGGAACAAACAAGGATAAAAGGGAATGCCAAGTTGAGCAAAACCAACACGAAACATGGTGCGGATTGACATTGTGCAACAACAACCAAATCAACCAGGTGTTTCATAATAGCTCTTACAGCACCATGCTACAGGAAGATCCCGTCAACCACCTGTTATAAATCAATACTTTTTTTACTTCTGTTTAGATTAGTATGGTAGAACACCGTAAAAAGGGAATATAACATATCTACATGTACATGTAGGCAGTTTCTAAACCACCTTTTGTAAATCAACAGGTGTACATTTTGTTTTAGAATGATATGGTAGAAAACCTTAAAATGAAAATATAAATTATCTGTGCAATTTTGAACCACCTGTTGTAAATCGATGGTTAATGATTAGCAGAATTGCAGAATATGTTCAAAATGAAATATCTAGGCAGTTTTTAAACTACTATGAAAATGGATCTACATGATTCAGACGGCTGGTCAGTCGGTGATTGATGGATTGTTTATTTTACGTTCTGCTGAAAAATACTTCACTTACAGGACAGTAGTGCATTTAATGTTTATGACATAAGGGTAAATATCAAATGTGATTCTCTGTTGGAAATTAATTTCTGTTGCTGTGCTCCATACGACATACCTGTTGCCGCCGGGCAACATCCATGCCTCGGCTAAACAATTCGCTCAAGTCTGTAAAGATTTTTATTCCATTTCCTTTTTGTTGTATTATTAGAGGATTTACACTAAGCTGGAGGGAGTTTCTCAGACAAAGCTGATTATATTTACTAACGGATATTGGTTCGCCTACTATAGAGGACAGAGCCGGAACACGGGACAATCCACAATTAATGGGATTTAGCACATGGCAAAACATTCTGTTGCCTAACTCGATTGACATAAAAAAAATTTACAACAAAGACTGTACAGACATGTACACATGTAACAATGTAAGATTTTACATCAAGAAATGTGATTGTGCTATACATGTCTCACTATGTATTAAAGAAATGTACGGCAGTTTTAACTAACATATTTAAAATGATTGTTTGTTTGATTGGGGTTTCATGTCATATTCAAGCATATTTCACTTTATGACGAGAGAAAGCTAACTTCTCACTCGGCCTATAAAGTAACATCACTTCTGAATAAAATGTCCAATTTCTACCGGACACAACATATAATAAGGTCATAAATTTATTCAAATTCAGATCTTCACCACACCACAATATAACAGTATTAGACGATAACAAAATATAGCTCATAACAAGAATGAGAAAAACAGAAGTTACTGAGAACATGGTACAAATAAATACAAATATGGTTGCTGTTGTCTTAAGTTGATGATACCCTGTACTTTATATTTATACATGCTTGTAATGTGAATACGTGGATGGAATAAAGTTCCTAAAGATTCTTCTCAGTTCTCAAATCATTTGCAAAGCTTTATATACTTTCTTTTCAAAATTTCTCTTCAAGATTTGGGATTTCAGTAGAACTATGAAGTCAATGATTGTATCGTTGCCTGATATTCTGGGGATGCTTAACATCAACATATTTGTGTCACATACGTTATAGGCCTACAAACTGCCATCTTTCCTAGGCAAGTCTTATGTCTCCACAAAGTTCTGGAGGAATAGAGTTTTACGTCGGACTTCGCCTTGCCTAGGGAAGTTGACAAACTGCATGAAGCACCTTATTTGGTGTCAAATGATCCAAGTGAGTGAACCTTTATTCCTGTCGAAAACAACTGACTCAAAATATTAATATATCCTAATCTTTTACTGTGAGGAAACAGAGAAATTCTTCAAAAATTAATTAAACTGTTGATTTAATACCTGAGGAGACTTGAACCTTTGAACTGTATATCGAAGAAGGATCAGTATTTAAGTAGTCCAAGTCGCTAACCACCGTACCATGGCCACGGGGTTTGTAGCTCCAGTGGGATTCTTATCCGAGTCTAGTGTCCAACAGAACCAACACTATAGACTGAGCTAAACATATGTACATGCTCCAAAACGTTACAAAACCTACAGGTATACATGTAGAACACCCACAAGCTGTGTGCTTTGGTTTATTTGTGTAATTAGGAAAATCTGTTTATTTCCATACATTTATAGTCCTGTTTTATGTTGCTTTGTTTTGAGTTCCTTTCCCTTCCCCTGCATGGTAGTGCTCCGAACCAAATGCTCTAAAGGGAACTCAAGTGTGTGTACATGTGCTTTAAGTTTATGTCAGTTCCCCTTCCTGTTTATTAGAAGCTGTCTTTATTACAAAACATTTCCATCTGCATCCTTGATGGTGATGTAGTTCAGCTTCCACACTTCATACAAGTTCTTCATTTGAAGCTGTCCAATTTCCCCTTGGGTACATGTAGTAACAAAAAAAATGCCACCTGTGACTTTGGTAATGGCCAATATACATGTATGTCATTAATGGTAAAGCAGACATATTCTTGTCCCATGAACCGGTTATTGACGTCAGAAGTCTATATACTTATCATCATGTAGAAATAAACTATAATGAAATAGAGCGATCTAACAAATCATACTTAAAAATGAAAATGTCAAAAGTTAAATAACAGTAAATATCACAAAGGGTATTAAATTTAATTGTGTTTTCCAGCAAATAACTCTTTTCCGAAAGCAAACTGAAATATATGAGGCTTCAGTTTGTTTGTTCTACGGCTGTTCACATTGGGTGTTCACATTGGCTTCGGCTGTTCGTATTGCCGTGTTCACATTGGCTTTGGCTGTTCATGTTGGCTGTTCACAATGGCTTTGGCTGTTCATGTTGGCTGTTTACAGTGGCTTTAGCTGTTCATATTGGGTGTTCATAATGGGTTCACATTACCTATGACTGTTCACGTTGAGTGCTCACATTGGCCATTCATGTTGAGGGTTCACATTTGCCATTCCCACTGGGTGCTCACATAACATGTTCATATTACCTTTGGTGTTCACATCTAGGCAGTTCACATTGGCTGTTCCTATTTCCTATGGCTGTTCACATTGGGTGTTCACATTCACTGGCTGTTGGCAATGGGTGTTCACATTACCTTTGGCTGTTCGCATTATCTTTGGTTGTTCACATTACCTTTGGCTGTTCACATTATCTTTGGTTGTTCACATTGGGTGTTCGCATTATCTTTGGCTGTTCACATTGAGTACTTAAAGTTAAAGTAATTTCACAGTTACCTACATATATGTATGGCGACACAAACTAAGATTGATTCGTTTTGGCTTATTTCTGACAGCAATCTTGATTATTCCGGATGTGTTTTTTTGCAAGAGGCTCATTAGTTAACACTATGACATATTGCCAAGTGATAACTGGAATAAAGAGAAGTTGTACAATAACCTTTATACTGAAGTGTACTTGTATATAAGATACACACTTCAATAGGAGATCCTTCCTGCTTTACTTGGTCCTTCCTGCTTTACTTGGAATATGAATTAAGTTCTCCACATGTAGGCTTTAGCTACAACCTGTATTCTTTATCATAAACAAATTGTATTAGAATCAGAATGTACTGCAAATAAAATTAAGGTCTGTCCTGCACATTGTTAGAAATTCTATTAGATTCCGGCTGACACTGCTCATATTAAATAATTCTTTTTAGATTAAGCCTTCAATGTTGTAGTGTAACTCCCAAGAGTAGGGTGGTCATTATAGACAATTAATATAAGGTCAAGCCCCGTTTGGCTAATTATTGGTAAATTGTATTAAAGTTGTGTACATCTTAAATCAATTGTAATATCTTTAACCCTTTCAGGTGCTTATTATCAATACATTGTGTTAGGTGAAACCCTGTCTGGATCTTTTTTTGTATACTGTATTATATAATTTGTATTAAATTAATGGCCATCCAGCTCATTATAAATCAATTGATTTGAAGAAACCTTGTTTCCCACATCGTAACTTAATTATATAATGTGTTTAAAGTCCCATGAGGTGTTCATTACTTGTAATCTTATTAGTTTAAACCTTGTTTAAAGATTATACCATTTTTATTAAGCCATGCATTGCCTATTATTAATACATTGTACCAGATTAAACCTTGTATTGTACATCTTAAATAATGTATACTGTTGAGCTGTGAGTTTGTTTGTTCGTTTGGTCGGGGTTACGCATCCTACTTGAGGGTATTTCACTTATATAATGACAGATTGTCCATTTCTAGCTTCAATATTGAGGAAAACCAGGAGGATACCATGTACAAACTGCCCTGGGGCCACCTTGTGTGACTCCTTCATATACATAAAGTTGACAAGGGTACATGAACAAGGGAGAAGTACATTTAAGGTGGATCAGTAGTCCAACACGCTTACCACTGAATCATGGCCTTGAGACTAATAAGATGCTCATTGCAAATAAATTGTACTTCATTAAGCCCAATCCATTAAGTTAAACTATTGGCTTTATTATCATTTATTCTAGGCAAAACATCACGTGACGTTAACGATAACACATTGTCAGACTGCCTGTACATGACAAGTATCACAAGAAAGTGTGAGAAAAGCCAATCCTGCTGTGACGTGCACCCACATGTAACTCGCCCAATCCTGCTTTTTGTAAACATAATATATTACATTAGATAATTATAGACTACCTGCCTCACAAAAATGCTACATTAAATTCTCTGGCAAATAATAACAGGTCTTACACTTTCGAATTCTGGCATGAATGAAATACCATTCGCCTACATTTTAATCCACATTTATACCGATTGTTCGGTTAGGCGAAAACCCTGTTTCGCAACCTATAGTTCACATGAAAGGTTGCATGGAAATTGTGCAAATATGACTGTTTATATGAACATCACACTATTTGCTACATACTGTTGCCTTCCTACATATACTTACTACCTAGCTTAGCTTCATACCTAAGTACATATAGATCATTGTTATTTGACACTCCTCGCTGAACAGAAATCTGGTGTCAACTTACAACTTGCTTATCTAAGGAAATATGAGACTCATTGACTGAAAAATTTAATACCGATCATGGCTGGTAATTTTGTGCAAATGTAAGAAGAAAAAAAAGGTCAATGGGCATATTTTCCAGTTATCAATGGGTAACTCGGGAAAATATCATTCTTTCTTAAGCCATAACTCCGTGACACAAACAGTTGAAAACACAAAGATTGTACTTGCAGAACGTACATGCCAATGAAGAATGTGACTCGCATGAGATGACAGACCTGTGCTTGAGCAAGGAATTTATTTTGGTTATCCAATAGTTCATAGGTTATTATATAAGAGATTTATGCTTCTTGCAACAATCAATCATGTTTCACAATGTCTAGATATATCAATGACTACATGTATATATGTTTATTGTCTAAACTATAACAAGCCAGGTTGCTTCAAGAAATACTGTCAAGTGGGTCTATTCAGCAGTAACTCAGACCTCAGAGTAGACCAAAGTCACAACTCCGAGAAACAACAAGATCAGACCTCAGAGAAAACAGCTTTTCTCTCATTGGCTCTTCCAGGTTTTTCGTTACTGACCAATAGCACCTCCGAGAATACCGTTCATTTTTCTTCTTCTTCTTCATTGGCGAATACTATTAAATATGTAAATATGACAGCGTGTACTTCAGGGAGAGCAGAGTCAAACGGGGAGTTTATAGGGTACAACAGCCTTTTTTTGTTTCAATAGTGCAAACTCTATGTAGTTGGAAACTCGTCTTGTGTTACTTTGAAGTAACTACATCCCTTTGTTTAGCCTACATGTAGACTGTTTTCAGTAAATCTTAGTCCAGTCTGACACGTTGACAACTGGTATAGCTCTGTCTGTGAATAGCTTTATCCTATGCGAACACTCACCATTCGCGTGAAAACAAAACTGTGTCAACTTCGCATAACTTGAACGAATGAGCGTGAAGATGTAAGGCCTGTAATATTACATAAATTGATGATCGACCGATTTGCTGATTAGTGTTTTATGCCACAATCAATTATAGCACAATGTGGTTGTCTCCCAAATGAATATTCGTACATTTATAAGTGATGCAGTTGATAGTTTATTTGTTTATAATGCCTTTCCTTGTCAGAAGGAAAAACACTTGATGCACAAGTCTATCGTCATGCATGATTGATTGATTGGTGTTTTACGCTGTGCTTCAGGGTATTTCACTTCTATGACAGCGTTGTATTCCAAAAATAATTGACACTAGCATAATCAAGATGTGAAGTGTTTCAATAATGTTGGAAAGTTAATTTTCCTCCAGTGCTATGTAAAGACAGCATTGCCGCTCTTCAAACAAACTGCCCTTAGCTAGAGGGTCTGAGTGAATGAAGACATGGGAACATGCTTAGTGGTGAAATTTATATTATGGCCACAAACTTTGGTAAACAATACATTTTAGCATTTCATTTTCTTCCAGTGCTACATGTAAGTAAAGACAGCATTGCTAGTTCTCAAACAATCTGCCCTTACCCAGAGCGCTCTGTCATACACGGAGAAATCAATTGCCAGCAGATGCATTATAAAACGATACACTAATTTTTGGTATTTTGTGTGATTTATTTATAATTGGAGCACATGTGTAATTTCCTCTTTCCCTCTCAGTGTTTTGAATAAACAGGGATTTTTTCTCTCTCATAAATTCAATGGTGTCTTTCAATGTACATGTACAATATAACACATGAACATAAAGAGTTTTAAATTTGACATTTTGTGCATTTCAATATTGGGTGTAACCAGGCAGTCCACAGAAGTAATGTCTACTACATGAATGACATATATCCTAAAAAAAACACATTCATGCAAGTCATGCCATTGAAAAGAAGCACCGATAAAGATCTTGGGAAAATTTTGAACGTCAGTCTAAATTTCCATCCCTGCTACTGTTAACATGTTAAATAAAGTATACATTATTAGACATTATGATTAAGCTACTTTCTTCTCATTAGATTTTGGAACAGTTGTATATACTTTATTTAAAGAACACCACTTAGATGTAATCGGACACATGTACACATTTATAAATATAACTTTTATCATGTATAAATTTAAATATCCTTTTATAAAATATTTCCTCTTTTGGATGATCTTCATGATAAATTACTTTTATTAGACACTCTAACCATCTGTCTGTATGTCTAAAGATTGAATGCATAAAGGAGATATTTTTTGTAAGGAAATGCCTGATAATAAATATACAGCTTTTGTGCGCCTGCTTTTATATACATGTAAGCTTATAGAATTTAAAGCACGTTTCAAATATTCATCTTCCATCTGGAAAAGATTTGTTTATTTTGGGGTTTAATGTCATATTAAGCGTTTTTCACTTATATATGATGACAGATTGTCCATTTCACACAGCTCCTGGTGAAATGAAGGTTACTAAATATGTAAGCCTACATTCATGTACATGTAGCTTGAACACAGCAACATTTAATCAATTAGTATGTTTGTTTGACTGGTGTTTAACGTCATACCCAAGGGTATTTCACTTATTTGACGACGGATTACAAATGCCCTTCACACTGTTCCTTGCCCATTACGATGGAAAACCGAGAGGAAACCTTGTAAAAACCACCCCCACGATTGCCAGAGCCATATCGCTGGACTCACTCATATACCTGAGGGTTGGCAGACGAACTCGATCCCATGAACGGTACATCGAAGTAGGATTAGTAAGCGCACTCGCTAACCACTAAGCCATGGCCACTGGCTAATCAACAAGTAAAGACCATATTATAATTTTAATGTCCCATCTGTGCCCTGTCCCATTGACAGTATACAGACAAGACACTGGTCATTCCTGTAAGATTGGGATTTTATTTGATTTCATACGTTTATTCACCGAAGAATTTATATTTAATACAACTACTTGCAAACAATTGTTTGGCAGAAATAAAGTCTGGAGAGGACTTTGTTTTATCTCCAAAAAACAATTCTGTTAATATGCTGTGGTTAAAAGTGTTTTTAGTTTTAACTGTAATAAATTAAATTAATGTTGTTCTTAAGATTATTCCACACAGAGTGGCAGTCCACTGGGTGAAGGAATCACCCTCGGCACCACTGGCAACAAACCATCACAAGACACGACAATTATCAGATGGACAATCACAAGACAAGACAATTATAAGATGGACAATCATAAGACACGACAATTATAAGATGGACAATCACAAAACAAGATAATTACAAGCGTACAAGCACACAATCACAAGAAAAGACAATTACAAGATGTACAATCACAAGACAAGACAATTATAAGATGGAAAATCACAAGACACGATAATTATAAGATGGAAAATCAGATGACAAGACAATTACAAGATAGACAATCATAAGACAAGACAATCATAAGATGGAAAGTCACAAGACAAGACAATTAAAAGATGGACAATCATAAGACAAGACAATAACAAGAGAGGATAATCACAACACAAGACAAGCCAATCAAAAGATACAGGAGTAGGAATGGAGAGAGACTTGAAGATCTACAAATAATGAATCTGATGATCATCATGACATGCGCATCCCTTCGGTATATTTATGTTTAGATTTGCATGATATGTACAGACACATTAAACCAGGTGTATTCTCCATTGGAAATTAGAGAATTTTCAAAGAGTGTATTTGGTAGATTAAACTGCAATAAATTATATTAGCCTGACTTATGATCTTATACACTCATTACATGTAGTTCACACCATACATGTACACACAATAACTTTAAATGGATATAGATATCTCAAATGACATCTTCATGTGAAAATGTATAAGCACTAATACTCTCTAAAAGATGAAGTTCCTGATAACAGAAACCCACTTATACAAGGTTTGACTGACAATAGGATAGGATGTAACATGAGATAAAATAATGCTGTTACAATTTCTGCATAAGCGTTTTGATTGGTGTAGTAATATCGAATCAGATGTGATCTGTTTGTAACCTAACTACTTGACTTTTGTTGTGGCCGCTTTTGCTGTAATAACAATACAGGACAATTTTTCTTATTTTGCATGTTGTTTTGTTAACATGTGATTTACGATCTAAACTTTCTAATAATGAGAATTTCATTGAAATCAAACACTGGAATCACCTTTCGCATCTGAAGTATAAACCTCTGTTATCATCTTAACAAAACCAAATAGAACATAAAATATTGCTCATTTACTTGGTTTAACCCTGTACCCCTGTCCAATGAGTTAAAGATACCACTGACAACAATCAAACATAAGACAATCACAAAAGACAAGCTCAGGCTACACAAAGACATCACAAAACAGATCGACTTCCTGTTGCTCTTAGAGCACCAGGGCAAAAGGAAATTCTTTACAACCACACACTACATGTACATCATAGAGGTAGTGGGAGGTACAAATAAACATTTAAGCTCATTTAATTATATATAGACAAGCCTCAAAAAAGATCGGTTTCTTTAGTTGTTATCATGTGTTATCTACAGACATTTTGGGAATTGGGATGGAATAGCAAATCACATTGTCTGGAAAAGAGGAGACAAACATGTAGCACATACATGTATTATTCAGGTATAGGTTAAAAGAAACTCAAAGAATAGCATTCAAAAATATAAAAACAAGCCGAGTAGCTAGCAGGTCCACCACTAGAGGCTTTTTTAAAAAAATATATGCTCAGCATCCCAGTCAAATCACCATTTCCTACTTTTGTTTAAGAACTATTGTTTTCTTCAAAGAACCAAAAGAGTAAAAGTTATGGTGTTTATCACCATTTTGGTGCAATATGCAATGTCAGCCATAT